>CAUG01000089.1:0-46818 GCA_000442785.1 Papiliotrema flavescens NRRL Y-50378
GTCAAAGGGCTCCGGCGGTGCGAATTCGACCCCGAGGGTCGAGCCATCGCGATGGATGACGGCTCGTCGTCGAGGTCCATCCCACCAGGACCCCACCCAGGGACGTCCAGGTCCATGTCGTCCGCGTGGCTGTCCTCGACATACTGGTTCTCCTCTTCCTCATCGAACCCGTCCTCGCTCATGTCATCCTCGTCCGCTTCGAGGTGCGGGTCGTATTCGGGCTCGGGGAACCACGAGTAGACTTCGCACTCGTTCGGCTCGAGTGGTAGCACCTCGCTGAGAAGCCGATACAGGTCTGGGTTGGCCATGCTGGGCGGGGGACCTGACGGCGAGCTGCCGAGGGAGGATGACATCGTTTGATGGATGCCAGGGAGGGCCGTGGGCTTGTGCGCCGGGGACATGGCAACTTGAGCGACGATTTGGCTGATGTCAGCGGGGTTGCAATGGCGCTGGAGTGCTTGAGTCAGCTTACGGGGCTGCGTTGCCTGACGCCGAGGCAAAGTTGGTCATCACGCTTGCGAGTACCTGCGCAGCAGAACGCTCGCGGGTGAAGTGATCCGGACGCAGCGCCGAGAAGTCATGGTCCGGGAAGGCCGCATTCAGCAGCGAGACGATGAGGAAATGCACTTTTCTGCGGGTCAGACCACGGCGTCTGCTTGCGAAGTGACTCACCGCGACTCCTTCTCGTCCAGTCTCCCAAAAGCTGACGAAAGCCCCGCCTCCCTCATTTCGGGCGAGAAGCTCATTCTTGTTGTCAGTGCTGAAGTCCGGGACTCGGCAAGGCCCCCTCACTCTTCCATCTCCTCTTGTCCGCTCACATACGCCTCCTCCATCTCCTTGAACTGTTTGCGCTCCTTGCCGATAGGCTTGACAGAGTACGCCTCCACGCGGGCCTGGACACGGTATTCGGGCGTAGGGAGGTCGGAGAGGGCTTCAGAGAGGTGCGTGAGCACGGGGAGGTCGAGGTACTTCATCGTGTCGGAGGGCGGGATGTAGTGGGAATGGGGAGGGGTTTGGTTGTGGTGCGGGAAATAACGTGATTGCGCGGTGACCAGGTGATGGCGACGGAGTGGCGCCTAGTCTGGCGCACAAAGGATGCGCTGAGTGTGGTCGACGTCGGAGGCGAGGGAAAGGTAAGGGCGGAGATACCTGGCTGTTGAGCGTTGTGTTGTCGTTGTGAGCGGTGCCAAAGCTGGGGGGAAAGAACGTTTGTGGGTTGCGAGGGCTCAGTTCGGGCAGGTTCGGGCGGGGCGCGTCGTTATCGATAAGGCCGGTGCGGGGCGGGCGGCTGCGGTGGAGGACGCGGTCAATCTAGCAGGCGATGTCCCCGAGGGGATTGCGAGTGATCATGCTGGTGAGTAAGATGCTGTCTGGTCTGTAGAGTATGAAGAGGTAAGCCGGTGGGTGAGAGGGTAGATGGGAAGGGCAGGAGATACGAGTGACTGGGCGAGGCAGATGGGGAGCTGCCCGATGTGGTATCTTTCATGACGCGACAATAACAAAGGGTCTCTTGTCTCGCCGGATTAGGGTATTACAATCTGGACTACACCCCCGCACTTCTTTTCAGGGTGATTACAACAACGCTATCCTGATATCAGGTCCATCGGTGTGCATCCCTATCCGGGGGCACTTTCGATTCATCATCAGGTACCGAGACTCTGGACAGGGGAGGTGAGCATGTCATGCAGTGGAACAAACGTTTGTGTTCCGGATGAAGCGCGACGCAATCACATACCCCAAGAAACAAGAAATGCCCTCTGAGTAGACTCAGCTGTCTAGGTATCCAGCTTCTTCAGCATCGCCAACCTCTGCTCGATACCCCCGCCATTTCCGCCAAAGACCGCCGCGTCCTCGACGCCCGGACTCGTCCCTCGGTCAGCACCGACTGCACCCGCCACGGCTACATCCAACGACATGCAAGAAGTAGGAGAGGCAAGCGCTCTGTCAGACCAGCTCGCCTTGAGGATATCCTCGACCTTGTCGTGGGCCTTTTCCGCCTTCTTTTGCGCCTTGGACCGCTTGGCCCGAACAGGCGAAGGCGACAGACCCGATGCCGTCGGCCGGTCTCGCGTAGTGGCGCTCCGGGCCATCTTCAGCGTAGCTGGTGTGTTGACAATATCAGGGAGCGCTGTGGAACGGCGGAGCATCGGTGCCGGCTCGAGGCGAGACGAAGGAGTCGCAGCCGTCTTGGCACGCTTCAGCTGGCTTCTTCGCGTGGGCGTTCTGATTACATCGATGTCCCCATCCACGATGCTCTCGGTGCTCCCGCTTGACCCGCCCCCGCGCGGCGAGCGCCCGGGCGGCAGGGCAGTGTATGAATTGGCCAGAGCCGTAGCCGTGCTCGGTATCGTTGGAAATCTCGCATGCGAAGGTCTCGGATCGGCCAAACGCGATCGCGTCACGTGCGACTCATCGTCGGTCCCGTAGTCGCTTCCGCTCTCGCTTCCCGCTGTATGCGTCAAGATACCGTATAGCGACATGGCGGATGGACCGGGGTGGAAGAACAGGTGCGGCTGCATCGGCGGAGACAAAACCTGCGTAGGCGACGTCGCTCGAGGCTGGATCCACGCAGGTGCTTCTGGCGGCGCTACGTCCTTTCCACCGCCACCTCGACGTTTGTTCGGCGATCGATTGCGATTCAGCTTCCCTGCCGGGGTCTGTTCGCGGTCGCGGTACGTCAACGAAACGAGTTTATCGCGGAGGGCCCGTATAGATCCCCTTTCCTCCGCAATCGCGACCATAGGCCGACCCGGCAGATCCGGCAAAGTCTGATATGTTGCCGCGGATGGTAGAGCAGGCACCAGCTTGATTGTCCTCCGCTGGCCCATTTCGTCGGTCTCCTCGTCGCTCTGCGCCTCGGCCCTACCCCGCGCCGACTTCCAAGCATTCATCGTACTCCTCCATCCCCACCCTCTGCCAGCAGCGGAGATCGCACCGGATGAACGCGCAGGTACCAGCTCGACATCTTGCCAGTGTACTTCATTGGCGTCTCGGTCGCTGTCGCCGCTATACCATGGGTCCTTCTCATCGATAGCGTCGGCGTCTTTGAGCTGCTTCCACTTGCCGCGCTCGTACTCTTCCTCTTCGTACTCGTCGACTTTTCGCCTCGCGTACCAACGCGAGAAGAGCCATCCGCCGAGCGTGATCAAGATGAAGAGGAAGACCGGGACAAGGTATTTCAACGAGTCAGGCTGTTTCGTCGCGCCGGTACTGGATGGCAGTGTGGAGTCGCTGGGCGTAGATGAGGACGAGGAGGACGACGAGGACGTCAAGACGGAAGTGGAGACCGAAGACGCAGATGACGAGGCCGCGGAGGCCAGGGAGTTTGCGGGGGCGCTGTTGGAAGTGGATGAAGCCGTGCTTGCGCGACTACTGCGCGCAGTGGGGGTCGAGGTGGCCGTCGTCTTACTCCCGTCGTCGGACCGGTCAGACGAGGACACAGGCGCGACGATCTCGTCCGGCGGCCCGATGAGGAAAGGATCCGAACCCCGCTGCGATACGGCGAGGGCGTGAGTGCTCGTGGCGACCGCCAAGAGCGCCAGGACCAGCGCGATAGCCAGGCCGATGCCCCTGCCGTAGACAGCCCCGCGCATGATGTCGAATGTGCTGCGTCGATGATCTTGCCGAGGGTCAAAGTGCAGTAGCGGATGGATTGGCCCAATGCCCGTAGGACGTGCCATCTTTGAGTGGACCTCCCGGCGAAGGATAGTTGATGTGGCGAGATAAGACCGTTGTCTCAGAATGAGGCAAGATGGCGAGCTCCATGAGTCAAGCAGACGTGCAGTCGTCCTATCGTCCATTCGGCCTCCACGTCGGACAGTAAAACATCGGCGAGTGGTCCGAGTTCGCCGAGATCAATCTGGCTGAGCGCATCGTCACAGAATACATGTCTTGCACAAATCGTCGGTATCGTCATGTCGTACTCTGAGACCGTCAGCTCTGTCAAAGAGTTCCCGCTCCGCTCACACAATCGAGTCGTCATTGGCAGTCCCTCGATGCCCAGTGCGCTCCCTACCGAGCTTTCATGCAGAGCGCGCTCCGCGTGCGTCTCGCCTCCTCGGTTCTGTCCAAATACGCTGATGGGATGACTGTCGAAGCTCATCCCCGTCAACCCGTTCTCCAGCCCTTCGCGACCGTGCATGGCTCCACCCGGCTGATCTGCGTACTTCCACTCCGTAGATGTCAGATAGTGGTCGATGACTTTGCGGAACGCCTCCAGAGGAAGGGGTGAATGCGCGAGTTTACCTAAGATCAGCTCTGGCCATTGCGAGAACCAAGCGCAGACTCACCATCTGCCCCACGTGAGATGGGCGGACCCCACTTCAAGGCGCGAGTCTCTTCCTCTCCTATCTCCTTGACTCCTGCCAGCTCGTCAAGGCGCTTGGCAAACCCCTCCGGATCGGCATCAGGGTCGAACATCGCAGACGATGTGTCGCTTTCGGCGTACCCGTCGCCGTCTTCATCCGCCTCGTCCTCTTCCTCTTCTTCCGCCCTCTCTGCCTCGTCATCGAGTGGGTCCTCTTCTTCCTCTTCCTCATCCTCGTCCTCGTCAGGTCCACTGCCGGGCATACGGCCCGCAAGCGGCACGACGCGGCGTGGATGGGTGGGGTAGTCGAAGGACGCGTCTTGGTGTCTGCCTGGTGCTAGTGTCGGTAATATCGGCGGCGGGCCGCCTCTGGTTGTGGGATAAAAGCTAGAGGAGGAGAGGAGAGAGTCCTCATCCTCCATTGACTCGTCCATTTCAGCTGCTGTTGATTGTCGATAGCAATGCAATTGAACGCAATAACAGCTCGAGGTTGAACAAGTTGTTGACAAGCTCGGCGGGCCGCGCCGCTTCCTTTAACGTTACCAAGGACTTCACCCAGTGTTCCGCACGCAGGTGCCGCCTTACAGCGAGCTCTGCCGTAGCAAAGCATCGTCGTAGCTGGCATTGTAGATGCATAGAGTTGTGATGGAGTAATATACACCCAACGAACGAGGAGAACATCATTAAATCGTCTACACGTAACCCTTGAAAGCGGACCACGCGCCCGCCGCACCCGCCATGACACCCGCGCTGATGGCTGCTGGCTTGAGGCCCGCTGCGGTGTCAGGATGCAGCTCGTCGTAAGTCTCCTGTACGCACCTGTGGACTTGAAAGCCGCTCCGCTCAACGCTGCCGCGCCCATACTGTTCAGGAAGTCGTGCTTGCCCCGGATGGCATCCAGCGACGAGTTTGTCAGGTTGTAGAAGATAGCTGCGGGTCAGGTACGAATGAAGATAGAGGTAGACGGGGCGCACCGAGAACACCGAGGGAGTTGCCCAGCAGGGTACCGCGCCGGGTGCAGCCGTTGAGGATACTGTTGAGACGAAGCTTGCCGGATGCATTCTCGCCAAGTTGGCGCGACCATCCCTCCTTGAAGCCCCAAGCTCCACCGATGGCCAGGCCTGGCGTCAGTTGCAGTCCGACAATTGGATATATGGCCGCGCCGTTACACGGGAAGTCGAACGACCGGCTGTCGGGCAGAAGGTACTCACCGGAAACGTAGGTCGTCCCCGTTCCAACACACAGATCGTCCGTCCATCCTCGACTCGGCAGCACCGACGCCGCGCCCTCCATATCCGTCAACTTGTCCTCATCGAGCTGCAGGAAGTCTAGGTTTTGTCCGAGACCAGCGAGGGGGTGCAGCTTAGCGGGGTCGTAAGCGGACGAGAAGGTGTCCAAAGCGGACGGAAGCTGCGGGGCCGCTGCTTGAGGAGTGGAAGGTCCAGCGGCAGGTGGGTCCGGAATGAATGACGAGCCCGGTTGTGATTGCGGTTGGCTCTGGCTCTGAGAGAAGTTGGTGGATGCGAAGAGATCGGCCGAGGTGGTGTGTTCCCTGGGCTGTTCTTGGGCAGGCTGCTGGGCACTGCCTCCTCCAAAGAGACCGAAGATGGCCATGACGAATGCTAGTAGGAGTGGGTAGACGGGATGAGCGGGGTTGACGGGATGACGAGAGTGGATGGAATGACGATGCGGGTGGACAGCTTAAGAAGTTGTAAAAGTCGGAAAGTCGGAAGCTGATGGATTGGTGAGGTGGTGAGAGAGGGGAATGAATATTTGCCACCCGCCTTTTGCCTGCTTTTGTCCCGATCACGCCCGCTTGGTGCAAGGCCGTCTGTGCTCTTTCCGACGGAAACCAAAGATTATTGCATCAATCGCCTCCCCTCTGTTGCTGCCACCAGAAGTTCTGCTAACCTGTTTTGATTTCATCAGAAATACAGACTGACCCATACTCATCATGGGCGACAACCGCGCTGGACCATCAACCAAAAAGGGAAAGAGGAAGAATGGTGGCAGCGGTACGAGCACTCCCAACAAGACCCCAAGGGTGACCAGTCCGGTGCGCGACGCGGAAATGGCCGTCGCTTCGACTTCATCGTCCAAGAATGGGAAAGACCCTATGGAGGAGCTCGAGAGGGGCGACGACGACCCCATGGACCGCCTGGCTGGAGCTGAAGCGGGCGATGAGGCCGCTATCGTACCCACAAGAGCAGACGAGTTCGAGCAGGAGGCAGAGCGAGAGGTGGAGGCTAGTAAAGGGCTCGATGGACAAGCCGAGGAGGGCAAGATGAAGCTGGTCCATCAAGTCCGGCATCAAGTGAGCTCAAATTGACCTCTGACGGTCAAAATCTCACGCGCAGGTGGCCATCCCTCCCAACTTCCCCTACGTCCCGATCAACCAGCACAAGCGCAATGTCCCGCCGGCTCGGGAGTATGCTTTCACCCTTGACCCGTTCCAGTTTGTCGCCACGTCGTGTATCGAGCGAAACGAGAGCGTGCTGGTGTCGGCGCATACCTCGGCGGGAAAGACTGTCGTGGCCGAGTTCGCTATTGCGACGTGTCTGAAGGAGGGCAGGCGTGTTGTATACACCAGTCCGATCAAGGTGAGCCCAGCCCCGGTACGATCCTCCTTAGAGCTCATGTCAGGCGCTATCGAACCAAAAGTACCGAGAATTCACTGAGACCTTCTCCGATGTCGGTCTGATGACTGGAGATGTCACGATCAATCCCACCGCGTCATGCCTCGTCATGACAACGGAGGTGAGCACAGAGCGCATGGATAGCGGTCTCGGGCTAACAACAGATTCTGCGAAGTATGTTGTATCGAGGATCCGAGGTCATGCGTGAGGTCGCTTGGGTCGTGTTCGACGAGGTGCACTACATGCGAGATAAGGGTGAGTAACGTGATCCACCATAAGCACTGCCAGCTGATCAGTAGAACGTGGTGTCGTTTGGGAGGAGACCATCATCTTGCTCCCCCACACCGTTCGATACGTCTTCCTGTCCGCTACCATTCCCAATTCGATGGAGTTCGCCGAATGGATTTGCAAAACGCACGAGCAGCCATGCCATATCGTTTACACCGATTTCCGGCCCACGCCACTGCAGCACTACCTGTTCCCGGCCGATTCAGAAGGCATCTACCTCGTCGTCGACGAGCAGAGCAATTTCCGGGAGGATAACTTCCAAAAAGCCATGGCGGCACTCGCGCATGGACAGGGCGAGGATTCGGCGGACCCGAACTCTGGTAGGGGCAAGAAGGGCAAGACGAAGAAGGGAGGCGCGCTCAAGGGTAAGCCCCATCTCGCCGCACTGCATTGTCCAATCTGACTCGCAGAGAAATCCGACATCTACAAGATCGTCAAGCTCATCATGGCGCGAAACCTCAACCCTGTCATCATCTTCGCATTCAGCAAGCGCGAATGTGAGCAGCTGGCGATGCAGATGTCAAAGCTGGACTTCAACACGGAGGACGAGGCGGCGGCAGTGGAGCAGGTGTTCGAGAGTGCTATTGGGGCTTTGTCCGAGGACGACAAGAAGTTGCCGCAGATCGAGTTGATCTTGCCGTTGCTGAAACGCGGAATCGGAATCCACCACGGCGGGTTGCTGCCGATTCTGAAAGAGGTCATTGAGATCTTGTTCCAGGAGGGCTTGATCAAGGCGCTGTTCGCCACGGAGACCTTCTCAATCGGATTGAACATGCCGGCGAAGACGGTCGTTTTCACCTCGGTGCGAAAATTCGACGGCAAGGACTTTAGGAATTTGTCCGGAGGCGTAAGTAATGGACAGCCTGTTGCAGTGGCCACGAGCTGACTTGCAGGAATACATCCAAATGTCTGGTCGAGCTGGACGACGTGGTCTCGATGCACGCGGTATCGTCATCATGATGTGCGATGAGAAGATCGAGCCCGACGCAGCGAAGAACATGGTCAAGGGTCAGGCGGATCGACTCGACTCGGCTTTCCATCTGGGATACAACATGATCATCAACCTGATGCGTGTGGAGGGTATCAGCCCGGAGTTTATGTTGGAGCGGTGTTTCTTCCAGTTCCAGAACACCATGAGTGTACCGGTGCTCGAGAAGGGTGAGTCTGGCGCCGAGATCCAGGCGTTTGGGCTAACTCGCAGAGCTAAAGGAGGCCGAGGAGGAGCGGGATGCGATTGTCGTGAAAAAGGAAGACGAGATCAAGGAGTACTACGACCTGCGGCAGCTGCTCAAGGAGAAGGGTCAGGACTTCCAGGCCGTGATCACGCACCCGACGTATTCTCTGCCATTCTTGAACAGTGGACGGCTGGTGGAGATCAAGGAAGGAGACAAGGACTTTGGCTGGGGTATCGTTCTCGCTTACAACAAAGTCGTCACGCCAAGAGTGAGTTGCTTTTATCGATTTGGAATCGCAAGCTGATCTTCCAGGGCCGCCCACCTGTGTTCAACCCTGCAAGCGATCCACCACAGAAGGAGTACGTTGTCGACGTGCTCGTCAAGCTCGCGACGGGTACGCAGGTGTCAAAAGACTCGTCGATTTCCAGCCTGGAACCACCTGCTGCTGGGGACGCCGGACAAGTTTCGGTCATTCCGGTCCTGCTTTCCACCATCCAGTCGATCAGCCAGCTGCGAGTCAAGGTCCCGGCGGATCTGCGCTCGCAAGGCGACAAGAACACGGTATATCGAGCTCTGGGCGAGGTGATGAGGCGGATGCCGGGCGGACCGACCTTGCTGGACCCGATCAAGAACATGGGCATCACTGACAAGTCGTTCATGGACCTGGTCAAGGTGAGTCACGCTCATCTGTTGTCGAATCGGGGCTAACAATCGCAGCAAATCCAGCTTCTCGAGGACAAGCTCAACACGTTGCCGATCACTAAAGACGCCAAACTTCCGGCCCTCTACGACACATACGACCGAAAGTTGAAGGCAATTGAGCACGTCAAGTCGCTCAAGCGTAAGATTAGCTCGGTCCACGATGTCTTGCAGCTCGAGGAGCTTAAATCGCGCAAGCGGGTTCTGAGGCGATTGGGCTTCACTACCAGCGATGACGTCGTCGAGATGAAAGGACGTGTGGCGTGCGAGATCAGCAGTGGAGACGAGCTGCTGTTGACGGAGTTGATGTTCGGAGGAACGTTCAACCCGCTCGCACCGGAACACTGCGCTGCGCTCCTGAGTTGCTTTGCCTTCCAGGAGAAGGTGAGTCGCTGCATTGTCGCATCTCGTGTTGTCTCGCTGATCCCAGTCCGAAACCGCTGTGAAGCTAAAGGAAGAGCTCGCTGCACCGCTGCGAGAGCTGCAGGAGGCCGCACGACGGATAGCAAAGGTCTCTAACGAGAGCGGAATCGCTGTGGTCGAGGACGAATACGTTCAGAGCTTCAAGGTGGAGATGATGGACGCCGTTCTGCAATGGTGCAAAGGCGCCAAGTTTGCCGACATCTGCAAGGTGGGTGGAATAGATTAGCGTCTTGAGTTAGCGGAACGCTGACGAGCAGATGACGGACGTGTTCGAGGGCTCGCTCATTCGAATGTTCAAGCGGCTGCAAGAGCTCATCCGGCAAATGGGTCAAGCCGCGCATGCTATTGGAAACACGGAGCTCGAGGAGAAGTTTGCGAAGAGCATGGAGCTGCTGGAGAGGCCGAACACGGTCGTGTTCAACCCGTCGTTGTATCTGTAGACCTAGAGCAGGCTGGGAGGCAAGGATGCTTCCTAGACTGATCACATTGACGCCGCATGCATGTACCCATACACTTTTGAACCCAAGTCGGTCCGCTTGTTGAGCCGGCGCCGAGGCCGTGTTTCGGATGCGCGAGCATGGCGACGCCACCTGTTTCAAGTTTGAGCCAGGAACGGTACCCGAGCGTCGGGAAGCAGACGATCCAAGGGGGCAGCGGCGTAATGTCAGAGCGCGAGACAACGGCCATCACGCTTGATCCATCACTTACAATGAATGCTCAAAGGACTCGTTACATGCGCGCCCAGACCATCACCCTCATGCTGCCATCATCGCCATCGGCATCAACAACAGTGCAGCACCGAATCGGCCAAATTTGCCCCTTCCGCATGTTTCTCTCTGCCTTTATCGTCCACTTTCTTCACATCACAGCATACTTCGACTTGCAGCGCATGGCTGCGTACGCGTGGAGGCGGCAGTACTCTGCGTAGACTCTCAGAAAGGCTCGCAAACGGCTCTCGTCGACTTTGTATATACGCTGAGAGTTGCTCGAGTGCTCCGGGTCGAAGCAGGAACCAGGAAGAACGATGGGCGTCATCGCTAAAAGGCACTTCTACGAATGCGGCGGCGAGACGCTCTCATGGCGGCCAGAATGGTACACCCAGCCGTGGTTCATTGCTCTCCGACAATCATACGACAGCGCTGCGAGCACCGGCCCCGTCAACCCGCCTTTGGACGTCATCGAAACGGTCGCGAGATGCTCGAGCCTGCTGCAGGCCGAGTCGGACGCGCTGAGCTCGGTGGTTGCCACGGCGACAGATGTGGTGCTGACGACGAGCAGCGTGGTGGAGAGCGGGGTAGTCAGTGGGAGTCTGGTACCGGCAACGCGGACGACAGTCTTCACGGTCGGGGCCAGTGCGACGGCGTCGACAACTTCGGGATCGTCGGGATCGTTCGTCACGGGCTCAGGGTCGTCCTCCACCTGGTCAAGCATTACCGCGGCAGTCTCGTCTTCGACAAGTAGCTCCTCGTCTACAAGTCCGTCCGCCGTGCCCGCTGCTCTCGCTGCCTCGACCAACTCCTGTGCCGGAGACTGGGACTGGCAAGCATGGGGAATGGTTGCGAATCTTGGCTTCGCCGTCATCGTGGGTGGGATCATATGGCTAGTATGGGCGCTCCTGCGGGGTCGAATGCCGGCCCTGTACGCTGGTAGGACGTGGTTCGTGCCGCTTGAGTGAGTTTGCCACGATTTCCTTCCGGGATCCTTGGACTGACGGATAGGTCACGCCCATCCCGCCCATGGTCATTGCTCGGCTTCATTCTGCCATTCCTGCACCTGCCGTCGATGTCGTCACCCGCGTCCCTCTCCGAAGGCCACCTTGGGCTACACTCGATGCTAGCGGCGCTCAAGCTAGCAGCCGTGCCGTCACTTGTCGCCCTTGCTGCTGCTCTACCACTATACTTGGTCAACACTCCTTGCCTCGACGCCACGTCCCCCTCGAACACCCTTGGTGGTCGGACAGGTAGTCTCACGGACATGTCACTTCTCCGGCTGCTCAACTCGCTGGACCCAAGTCCAGGATCTCAATCGACCTCAAGTCAACTACACCTTCAGGCATACATACGAGCTATACCGTCGACGATCGCTCCCGCGATTGGATCTGCGCGGGTCAGGCTCATCGTACTGCTTGTCATCATCACCGTGTTGGGATGTGGAGGTGGACTGTTCGTCCTCTTCCGGGCGTATACCGCATTTGCACGTTATCACAAGCGCTTCGAGCTGGAGATCTGCGGAGGAATGGACATGGTCATCATACCCTTGCAACGAGCCAAAGCTTGGAGTGGATTGTCGGAGGAGGGGATCAGGAGATGGATTGGCGAAAGGGGTTTGAAGGGTGGAGATGCTCATATGAGTGCAGCTGGCGTATTCGGCATTCCGTGAGCAAGCCATGTCGCATATAATAATCATGCTGACGGGCAGGGATACATCAGCTTGGAAGGCAAAGATTCAGGAGCGGGACGAAGTGCTGAACAAGCTGGAGGAAGCTGAAGTCCGCTATATCCAGTCTTTTCGGCTGGTACAGACGCCTTCGAATGGCCGGCGCCTCGAAGCGATGCAGCAGCCGTCCGGTACGGCGAGCGGATCCCCTCGGACTCCGGCGAACGACTTCATCGGCCCGAAAGGTAGAGTCCCGCAATATGGGCTTGCGAAGTCAACTGACGTCCCAGACTATTACCGATTGAGCTCGGGAAGGAGTAAAGCAGAGGCCGGAGAGCCCCTGGAGGTAATCGCACCCGTGACTCCGCCCACTCCGCCTGTCCCGGCCGCAAGACCTACGGGAGCAACAACCGGTCCGGGAGTGCAGGACTCGAAATTTCGCGAGATCAACCGCGATTCGGCGTTGTTTGGTCGTTTGCCGATCGGCCAGCGCATACGCGTCAACTCGCAGGGGCAATTCAGCCCGGAGTCATCGCCCGATGACGAGAGCTCCAATCCGCTTGGCACGCCCGGACCCAATGTCACGGACTCGTCAAGCGATGAACCACTCCACAAGGCAGAGTCGCAAAGGTCGCCTCGCCTTATTGCCTTGCCGCCGTCCCCTGAGGACACTGCAGAGGCTCTGCCGCAATTCCTACCGGGTCCGGGGCGGCATCCGGAAGTGCATGCGCCTGCGACTGCGGCGGCGATGGAATCGGAAACCCCTTCGCACGATTCATCGCCGCTTGGGCAGCACTATCATGATATCAGAGCGTACCGATCGCTGTTCAAGAGCTTGAACGGGGAGATCGAGGTGGAACAGCAGAGGTCGTGGAGCCGAGCGGCCAAGGGAGAGGGTGTGCTCGGCTGGGTCATCGTAGGCAGGGGTGCCCGATGGCTACCGGGGGCTCAGCGTGTCGATGGGGCGTCGCGCGAAGACATCTTGTGGGAGAATGTAGGCAAGAGCCGAGGCACGCGGCTGTTCTGGGCGAAATTCGCTGGTGTAGCGATCACTGTGGCGGCCATCAGTGAGTGTCGAGTCACCCGCGTGATTGCCTGTGCTGAAGTCAGTGGTGCCTTTCATCGGGCTGACCGTTGTCACTGCTCCCGGGTTTGCGCATTACTTGGACTTCCTCCGGCCACTTGCGGAGTCGGACGGCTTCGGATCGGGCGTGGTGGAGGGTCTGGTTCCAGCCATCGCTCTAACGTCGATCATGGGTGGCGCTGTGTTTGCTATCAATCGTACGTGCACTTCGGTGGAGTTTCATGGTCTCATAGCTGAGTCACAGGCTTCGCCCGGCAGACCAAAGTCATCTCAAGATCTCATCAGCGGTTCCTCGCCTATCAGGGCACCTTCTACCTCACCGTGAGTTTGTCCAGCCAATATCCTCCCTCTTCACTAAACAACAGCTTTGCACCACCCTCTTGTGGATGGTCACTGCTGCAGCACTTGAGTATGGCGTGCAAGGGCTCGCTACAGACGTGCAACCAGCACGCTTTGTCGGGGACGGCGCGGTGTTCTCAAGTGAGTCGTACTAAGCTGACGGTAAGCTGCTGGCTGACGTCCAGCCTGGTTCATGTTCGTCGCGATGCTGATTGTGGCGATCATCGCACCTGCATTATACCTTTTACAGCCCATACGACTTGCGCGATACGTCTTGCGCTCGCGAAGGGCCATCACTCCCCGACAAACCTTCCGCCGTAAGCTCCCGCCATCCTTCAACCCCTCATACGCTCTCCTGCCTTTCCTCGTGGCGGTGTTTTACGCCTTCTCGCTAGTCTTCCTCTTCCCCTTGCTCGCGCTGCCGGTCCTTCTGCTTATCTTCCTCGGGCTCGTGGCGAATCGGTACATGGTCGACTATGTTCTGGTGGAGCGTATCGGCTACACCGAAGCGACAATCGGCCTCTGGACCATCCGCCGCTTCGGCTGGGTGCTGGGAGTGCAGCCCGCCCTGTACGGGCTCATTCTGCTCAGTCGGCGAGAATGGGCGCTGGGAGGCGCGTCCCTCGGCGTTGCGCTCATCACTGTCATCTTGTCGGAGCTTGTGACTATACGCCGGTATCGCCGAGACACGGCGCGCCGTTCGTCAGCCTCAGACCTCCAGGCGATCGACAGGATCGCGGACGATATGGCTCAGCACCGAGACAGCTACACGGCCTCAGTGAGCAATCCAGGTCGGCCTCGTACATCCGACGCGTCGATGCTGTCACGACTGGCGGCGCTGTTGCCTGGGTACTCACGCTTGCCGTCCGACTGTCCATTACCCCTTCAGACCGAGAACGTCGATGACCTGTTCTACACCGAACGCGCGGCGTATGCGCGCCCGTCGTTCGCGAGGAAGGAGCAGGAGAAAGTCCAGGTAGAGGCAGAGGCGAAGAGGTTCTTCCACGACCCAACGGAATCGATCCGGGGCTTAGTGTACCCCGACGAGATCCTGGCGCCAATTCCAGTCATATGGCTGCCGAATGACGATGCGGGAGTGGCGGTGAGCGAAGCGGCGGATCTGGAGAGTTATCATGGCTTGAGCGCGATTGTCGATCCGGAGAATGTCAATGAGATGAAGGGCAAAGGAAAGCAAAGGTCGGGACAGGGTAAATCTACAGGCGACGATGTGAGGTCGCCCTTGTTATAATGCGGCGGGAATGGACTTTGATCAGCGACATTGGTAATACATGATGCATTGGTCTTCAATCGTGACGCTGCTGCACATGCACCTCCACTCGTCAATTCGCCCGTCCTTGCTCGATCGCCTTTCAGATCATGAGCCCACAATTCCTGGTGTGAGGCTATATGCGCACCGAGGACCCGGACAGGTATGGGGCGACTGCTATGGCAATACCGATGAGGAAGACCAGGAGCGCACCGTCCTTGTACGTCTGGAAGATAAGGCTGAGGTATCGCGAGCCGGTGACGAGGGGTCGGGCCAGACCGGGCGGCATGAGGGGGAGGAAGTTTGAGATGAGCGAGTGAGGGGCGGGTGGGGACTGCCGGGTCAGCGAAGTTTCAGAGATGCAGTCAAGGGCTCACTTTGAGGATGAAGAACCGGGTCGTTTGCAGGATAAGCTCGAGCGTGGTGAATGCCCAGAAGATTGGCTAGCGTCAGCTACTGCGGCAACGATAGACATCCGGGCAACGGCTGGAGACGTACCAGCAGCTCGATCCCGCCCAGCACATCATCTTTGATCACTCGCAGGGTGCCGCGTCCAGCCGCCAAGCCGCTCCACCTGTCCGCCCACGACAGATCCAACGCGCCAAGTCGGCCGTACCGCGTCGCCCGGAGACTCGGCTCCCACCACAAGACCGCGAACAGCGCCAACACAACGATCGACAGGAAGTGCACGAGCGGGAAGTACTTCTCCACCTTGCCGCGCTTGACCGGTCCACCGAACCCGGGCATACCGCCCAGACCCTCCATTCCAGGCATGTTCCCGAGCGCAGCGAAGGGGTTGGCTGCTGGGTTCCCACCAAGTCCGGCCGGATCGTCCAAGCCGCCAAGGAGATTCTGGCCAGGCTGTCCGCCAGGAGGCATACCGCCGAACATCGACGATAAGAGTTGCTGAATGTCCGGAGCGTCGCCGCCTGCACCCATTCCCAGTCCAGGCATACCGCCCGCACCTCCACCCGGACCGCCGCCGAACATCGCTGCGAGCTGCTCTTGCATGCGTCGCTGCTCGTCGGTCATCCCTGGGGGAGGTTGGTTTGTCGAGCGGGCAGAGGGCGGCGGTGCCCATGACGGGCCGGCTCCGGTCCCTGTGGAGGGTGCGGTGGGCTTTGCGGTCGAGGTAGAAGACGGGGTGGCAGGCCGCGACGATGGCGTGTCTGCCGTCAGCTTTATCCAACATCTGATTCCAGCACGCACCGTCACCATACAGCATCTGGGCTTCATCGCCTCGAGCTGTCTGCGCGAGCTTGTTCAATCCGGAGTTCCCCCGCGCGAGGATCTTCGCTTTCCTAGCGGCCGCGCGCTTGGCGGCTTCTGACTGCTCCGACATGGTGTGATAGCTATGTTGATGTCACGAGCGAGCGTACAATGTGGGCCATATCGATATCGTGGAGACTGGTCGCGAGCGGGAATTGATCCCGTGGTTGAGTCAGGTCAGGTCACGTGGTCCTGTCTGCACCGGGTGGCAAAGACAACCGACGCGTCCAGCTGAATTCAACACCTCATGTCCGCGTTACTCGACTTTGATTTCCGCTCAAGTCGCCCGGCATGTCGAGGGCAGTCACGGCTGCGGAGTACAAGCAGCAGGGGCTACAGGAATACCGGGCGGGGCGATTTGAGGCTGCTGTGTCGAGCTTCGACAAGGTATGCGACACGCCTCAGCGCAGACGCGGCGCTCACAGCAGGCAATGACGCTAGGCGACAAGAGTCTGATGTTGTACGACTGCAAGATTGCCGCGCTGAGTAAAGTGGAGGAGAAGCAGGAGATGGCTTTGCATGCCATTGGACCGATTATTCAAAAGTTCTCCAAGCACGCTGAGGTGTACAAGGTGCGGTGCTGCTCTGCCACCACGGATTGCGGCTGATCTTAGCTGTACTACCGGAAAGCCGATATCCTGGCGCGGATGCGATCGTACTCCCTCGCCCTTGATGCAATCGATCAGGCTCTCCGACTCATAGTCAGCGTGCCCAAGCGTGACCGCGCGAAGGCTACCGAGGTCGTCAAGAAGCTACAGCGATCTGTCACAGAGCGACGAAACGCGTTTGTGCAAAAACGAGCGCGAGAGGTCAAAGTCGATGCGGCGCAAGAAGCCGAGCGGCAGGAACGTGCACGCCGGGTGCATATCCGGAAACAGACCAACTTTTACGCCTCGATGCTGTCCTCCGACATCCTCATGCTCATATGCGAGCACGGCACGCGGATGGACCCAGACTTTGTGCAGAAGATGGGCAGGGTGTGCTCGTTCTGGCGGCGCTCGATATACACACAGCCGCATCTATGGTCGCAGCTGGTATTGGGACGTAAGAGGCCGGTGGACAAGGCCAAATTCTGGAGGGAGCGCAGTCGAGGACGTATACGCCGGCTGGTTTTCGACCCCCGGTTCGACACGACGAGGACGTACGATGTGCTAAGGGCAATGGAAGACGAAGATGAGGTGAATGGCCTGGATCAAATACCGCCACATCTGCGCCACCTCGAGATCTGCGCGGACGTCGATGTGCGGCGATGGAAGGGCAAGTGCTCGAGCTTGGAGACGCTACGAAACGACGCTCGCGATGGCGGGCCGTTCGAGCCGATCGATCGAGGTCTTTGTCCGGAGGGAAGCACCACACTGCAAGCTCTGCAGCTATCTTACGACTATTACACCACTCCGCAGCCAAGGCCGCCTAGCGGAACAGGCCTGGAAGCTGACGCCGAAGACAGCAGCGATAGCGAAGACGAAGACGAAGACGCGGTGCCGGCGCCTTGGTCGGCGCTGAAGCGGCTAAAGATGACCGACTGCCATCTGAACACGCATGACGGCATGCGAGGGCCCTTCTTTCGTCATCTTGGCAACTTGGAGGATATCGAGCTTGTCCGCTGTGTGGGATACACGACTGCGCCAGGTGTGTTGAGTGACGAAGTCGAGCCATACTCCGGCAGGGTTGTTCTGCCCAATCTTCGCCGATACCTGGACGACCAAGTCGGCTTCGCCATCGTCTTCGGCTCGCAGTTCTGCGCGCCGAACTTATCCGAGCTTTCCTTGTACAACTACGGCGGCCGCACTATGGCCGAGCTAGCCGGACCGGGACTTGACTTGTCAAAGCTGGTCTCTGTCGATATCGGCAAGAGCGTTCTGGACGACGTGGCCTTCAGCAACCTCGCAAAGAGCATGACCTCGCTGCGGTTCTTGAATGTCTCGGCATCAGGGCTGACCGACGCATTTCTCCAGGCAATCAGCCACGTCGACCTCATGGAGAACACGACATTACCCGGGCTGGAGGCGCTGAGCATCGCTCAGACCACTATCACGACTCGAGGTATACGAGACTTTGTCGATTCGCGCCTGCCCCCAGAGAGACGCATGGCGAAGCTGCGCGCGCCTGCACCGGCCAAGAAGACGACGAGCGGAGCTTTTCGACCCACGAAGCGTTCCGCACCAGCCGCGTCGAACTCTGAGCGCCCAGCAGTCAAGCTCGAGTCAATCCCGTCATCGGCCTCGATCCGCACTACCAACGATTTGACAGCCGACCTGGATCTCTCGCTATTCTCGACTCAGCCGGGGAAGGCATCCACCCGGTCGTCGATCTCGTGGCTGTGTCTGGACCACTGCGAAGCCGTCAGCCCGGATGTCGTTCCGCTTTTGCAGAAACACGTCGCATACGTGTCGTGGTGGTGCGGTACGCCGATGGAAGAGCGGCAGAGGGGCAGAGGGCGATGGAGGTGGGATGCGGGGATAGAGTCTTGCGTGGACGAGGCGAGCCAGCAGTGCCACATGCGCATGATGGGAGGTGTGTAAGGCCTGGAGCACGCGTAGAGTACGAGTGGAGCTGATGCAAAGGACAATGGACAGTGCAACACATGTGCGAGTCAAGTAAGATTGCCAAGGAGCTGAGGGAAGAGGCACTCAAGCAGGAGCAGCAGAGCAGGGGCTGGTCCCGCCATGGCGAGACGGGATCGCAGACCTGATCCAGTCATGTTTCGGGGGACAAGTGCGTGCAACGGTGTTGGCCTGGAGCCTCGAAGCGAAGGACTTTGAAAGTCTTGTTGGAACTCGATGCACTTACAATGTTGTCCATATGCAGCATACTTCGCGCCGACAAGAGCAATCGTGGCCGGGACCTTACGACATATTGGAGCGTCAAAGAATGCATGTCATCGGCGTATAGTATACGGAGAGTGTGTTTCTGAGTCGCAGCAAGGACTGCAAGGACTACTTTGGACCCGATAGTGTCCAATCTCGTAAGGTTGCCCATGTCAGATTGGACTGAGCGTGAGATCCACGAGGTCATCGGCGAGTGATTCAGTCGAATCGACGATCCGCTTCGTGGAGAGCGGCGGGCTCAAGACAGCACTGGTGGCCGGCGTGACTGGCGATCCGATGATTGATTCGACCGAGGGCGTGGGCGGGACGCGATATCGCTCGATAGCCAGGTTGACCGCTTCGCCGACGTCCTTAGGCTCCGCATTCAGGGGCCAGTAAATCACTTTGCGGATGAGCGCTGCGAGAGAGGACTGCAGTTGGCGGATAAATCTCTCTTTGGTTCCGACTAGCTTACCATGTGAGCGTCGCTCTGCAGCCTCGCGAAGCTGTCTGCCAATGTGGCGTCACCTTCGGGCTGTCGGATGATAAGCAGTAAGTGAATACTGCCCCGTAAGCGCCAAGCACGACCGTGGCACTCACTCGGCCAAGTTCGAAACGATGGGGATCCTTCCTCGAGTCCAATAGCCTGTGGGTCAGACATGTGTCTCAGACATGTGTCTTTCGACAGCGGTTGTGACTTACCCTGCGTCCACATGTCAGATAAGAGTCTAAGAGGCGACTTGATCATGTGTGCATGTTCAAGGACATCGTTGAGCACGATCAGCCGAGGGCTCGAAGTCGTTGCGCCGAGAAGTTTCTCCAGGGCATGCTTGGGTAAGCGACGGTCCAGAGGGGCGGCGCTCGACTCTCACTTGCTTGTCGGACGTTCGAGTCCTTCCGCTTTTCGCAAGTCTCAGGTGTTCATGTAGCTCTTGAGCGGGGACCGTCATTCGACGATCCGAGTTCTTGTGGAAAGGCGTGTCCTCCACTGTGGATCAGCCACACGCGACGGGTCGGGATTGTGTGACTAACGCATGAGGTTGATTTCGAATTTGGTGATAACCCTTCGTGCTGTTTGATCAGCCACAGACCCCTCGCTGCAGAGCAAGACTCGCCGCAGATCAAGAACACATTGGCCGACGAGCCATGCGAATCGGAGTTGTGCGCGTTGATGAGCGGAGTCCACGTCGTCACCGCCTCGGTGGGGAGATGCGGAATCAACATCTCGCGTTGCTGCCTAGCTGTCAGGACGGCTTGCCTGTGGATGAGCTACTGTGGCGCGTGGGTGCACCCACTTGATGTCTTTACTCGTGCGCAGGCGAAGCATGCGCATGATGCTTGGCCCGCAAGCCTCCGCCCAGGGTGGCAGCGCCGTTCTGGCCCCTTGGTCAAAGTCCAGATAGCTTGTGTCCGCCCCATGTTTGAGGATCGCCTTGACAATATTCAGCCCGCTTTCGTGGTTGCAAGTCAAAATCGCGAATGCCAGAAGCGGGATGCCATGTGGGGTGGTGACGTTGGGGTTGCCGCTTTTACAGAGGCAGTAGTCGACGATGTTGACGCGAGTTCCCTGGACCGCGTAGAAGACTAATGGCCAGCCCTCGTAAGTATCCGCGAGAGCCAGCTCGAGCAGGTAGCTGGCATCAGCATTGTACGTCACGGCACAGATGACAAATGTCCAAGCAGCTCACCTCTGATCGGCAGGGATCTCGAGAAAGAGTTCCTTCCACATCTTTTGGGCTCCTGGCCCAGCAATCCACATGGCGAAGTCCGATGGTGTTGTCAGATTCTGCTTCCATGCGGCGGGATTGAACGACGTTGCAGTCCTTGGCAATGGGGCGGTCAACAGGGACTGGCTCGCGTCAGCTCAAGGAGGTAAGTCACCACATCAGGGCTCAACCGTCGACTAACCGGTTGACCGAGTCTATCGATAGTCATTCTGTTGGAGCACTTGTTGTTAGTGTATCAAAGGCGAGTAAGTTGGGAGGCGAGGGTATTGGCGTACTGCCAGAGTAGCAAAGAAGAGAGTACGACCTCAGAAGCGAGTTTGATCAGAAGCAGAGGGCGTTGGCACAGGCGGGAACAGTGCACCGAGCATGAGCCTCGTGGTATGGGCATCCATCCTTTTGACGCCCTGCTGAAGACTCGCATCAGTGCCTGACTGCGCCGATAGTGAAGGATCAACACTATACATCAAAACAACGCTGTTCGGATATGTGTCGCTGATCGCTGTTTAGCTGCGCACACCGGAGTGTGGATAACGCGCGAGCCGAGACGACGTCCGATCAAGATGACTCCGCGGCCCCGTCCTTCGGTCGGTCCCCGACCAGCGTATCGTGGAGGATTTTGCCAAAGTCTCTAGGACAGATATTTGGCTTCCACGGAATGATGTGATCGACAGATTCGAGCATGGATGCCTGCGGTCAAAGTTTCATCCGTGCCCATGAAAACTTGCTCACCAGTACCGGAAGGCGGCTGACGTGATCCTTCACCTCGGGGACGGTCCTGCAAGACGGCAAGTGTCCCACGACAAGCCAGATCAGGCTACTTGTCACCTTTACCTCGGCTCGAGTGCTCGCAGCCAGCTCACTTTCGCACGTCCAGGAACTCCAATGACCTGCGACTCCAATACAGCTCTGACCATCAGCGTCACACATTTCGAGACTGCGAGCCGACGAGCACGAGCCGCCGTGAGAACTCACGGTTTTTCCAGATATCGTTTAGCTTGCCAAAAGCTGTTGACCCGCTCTCTGGGTTCCCCAAGATATCGCTGATGATGACAACCCCGGGATTCCCCTGCCTGTCTCGAAGGAATGAGTCAAGCTGCCACTCCTATCTCTTCAGCTCTCGCTATGGCCCAATGGGGGTCTCACTCGATCGCTCATGTCAGCGGTGCTCTTGATAGTTCGTCTGAATTCGGGTTGGATGCACAGGGCGCTGCCCATGATGATGAGGTGCTTGCTCATGCCAAATCCTTGAGCTGAGCGTGAGCGTCAACTCAGCGGTCACGAGACTCCCCACGCACCGAGGTGAGGTAGCTCGCGAAAGGGGACGCGCTCGAGGACTATCGGTCAGCACGGCCGTCCGCGTCACTTCCGCCACTTACTCGGCAAAAGAATGATGATGGGCCGAGGTGATGATGTGAACAGCGGGGTTGCACCAGAGGACAAGGATCCGCTGCCGACGAGCGGCTTTGCAGGATCTGGCACGGATGCCAATATCGTGGGTGCCGCCTGAGAGAGCATGTCACGGTCCCTTGGCCTGGAGTTTTTTTGGGCGCCTTCCAGCTCGGGGCTTGAGGAGACCCTAACGACGCTTGTGGCGGCAGCTGTAGAGCTGGGCGGCGCGTCTCTCTTGCTTTTCTGAAGGGCAGCGTATAGCTCCATTCTAGGATAAGCCGAAAGACGCCGCAGAGCAGCAAAGCGTACCTGACGGGCTGGGTCAACTTTGTCTGGAGGGTCTTCATCCATTCATCAGGGGCCGACAGCCACCACCCCGGCAACTCCTGTGGCTTCTCCCGCATTTTCTGTCTTAATGCACCCCACCGTCCCCCGCCCGTCGCGTCAATCGCTTCAACAGGTATCCCTCTCGGATCAGCACCAGCCTGCAGGAGCATCTTCGTCATCGCCAGCGTGCTTGCATGGGATGAACGCAACACGACGAAAGCCAGGATGGGCAGTCCTGGAGGGCAAGTGGCGTTCGGGTCAGTCCCGTTGTTGAGCAGGTACTCGAATATGTCGCGTTGCCCGGCTCGGCAGCTGAAGAAAATGAGTGGCCACCCGGCACATGCATCCTTGACCGCTTGTTCGAAGAGCTCGCTGAGGTGAGCTTGAACCTTCTCGCGATCATGTTCAGTAGGACACTGACGGTTTCTGACGATGTAGTCTGCCTAGGTGGAACAAGCTGAAGGTCGGCTTATCGGTCGGAGACAGCATGCCCGCGACGTCGGTGGGGGTCGTGACGTGAGTGAACCACGACTTCGGGTCGAGGGTCGTGGGCGACACAAAAGGTGGTTTAGGGTGTAACGCGAACTGCCGTGAGCTGTTCCTGGCCCAACACGCTCATCCCGAAGCTCACTTCCCCCGCGGGCGGTCGTTCGTGTCCTCCCTCCCCACCATCCCGTGTCGGAGCCACCCGTACCGGCGCTGTCACCGGTCGGGCGGACAGCTGGGCCGCTGGTGACGCATCGCGCAACGACGAACGCGGGGCCCGGGCGGTCTCGGGCTTGACCGCAGGGGCGCTTCCTGACAGCTGCGAGGCCCGTGCATCGGTCGCATGAGATCGGTAACAGTGGCCAGCGCCAAACTTGCACGTGTCTGACTGCGCACATGCGTAGGCTTGGGTAAGCCCCGCAAGAGCCGTGTACCCAAACCCTCACCTTGGGCCGTGGTGACACCCATCCTGAGCTGCTGCGCGCGCAACGCCACATGCGTGGCGAGATCTGCCGGGTGAAGGTGCGGGCACGTATCTCTGCAGAAACCTGCAGAGTCCACGAAAGACAGGCAGATCCGCCTCAGAGCTTGGCTGCCAGGCGTCGGTGCCTGGGTGTCTGTGGTCACCATAATGGTCCCGAACGAGCTTGTCCAGTGGTTGACTTACCGACAGACTGCATTCCGCCGCGCGTCAAGATACGAGACGGTCTTGCGATTCAAGGGCTTGCGGTTCGCTGATATGATTTTTCAGAAGTTGACAGACACGATGAACCTCGGGTTTGTCGTCGGGGAGCGCTTATGGTCGTTGCGATCTGCCGTCCGGGCGAGCAATCCCGCTATGACCCTCCCCGACACGCCAGTCAATCAATGAAGCTGTCCGCGTCAAGGAAACGTGTTAGCGCGTGCCTCGCACAAAGCCGCGCCGGAATCTTCGCTTGGGCCCGTTCCGCACTTTGTGCACTTGCGTGGACCGACCGCGCCCCGCCCTCGCCCGATGCACAGGCCACTCCCGCTGCTCGAAAGCACCACACATGTCTTGCGTCACCAATATATGCATGCTGATGAGTGTCCGTACATGATGAGGCTCTATGATGGGGGTCGACAGGCGAACAGGGTAACATGCGAACATGCAAACATGCGAACATGTGAACATGTGGACTGATGTGAGGAGCGAAAGCGAAGGGGCGTCAAAAGTTGTATATGTGAATGCCGGCGTATGTTACAATGACAGGCGTTGATCCGAGTAGCGCTATCCAAGGGGCGCATTGTCCATCAATTGATTCGTACAGGTCGTGAGTCGTGGGTGCAAGCGGACAGGGAGACAAGCGGTCGAGGCGGTCACATCGGCGGGACCTCGGGCTCGTCACGCTCGGCCCGCTCGATGAGGAGGCGCTGGGTGATGAGATCCGCCACGGCTTTGCCGTCTGTCCATCAGCTCCCTTCCTCGCGGTGTCAAGCTTCCAACTCACTCAGAGGAATCTCGTTGCCCTGGAAACCCTCCGGATAGGCCACCTGAGGCGTGTCTGGCGCCGTGAAGACCTCGCCATCCCACACTCCATAGTGGCGAATACCGAGCGCACGAGACGTAAACTCGTAGTCCTCGGCGAATCCTCCCGGGTAGAAGAATTCGATGACCGTCGCGCGCGGGTTCTGCGCATTCATCCAAAGCAAGTGGGTCAACCCATTGCCGTGTACGCCCATCATGATGGTTGTTCGGGCTGATAGACGGATCTGCTCGTCTCGGGTGAGCTTGTCCATGGACACGATGTTGACCTGGAGTCAGAATGGTAGGCAACACCAAGCGCGCAGCTCACCTCCCATCCGTACTTCTTCTCCAGCGCCTCGAGCTCCTTGACCAGCTCCTCGTGGTCCTTCTTGATCAACATTCTCCGTCCCCAATCCTGCCTGCTGACGTAGGTGATGACTGGCTTGCCAGCCAACAACTTTTGCTCCATCTTCTTCGCCTCGAGCTCTTCCAAATCCTCCTCGGCCTGCGCGTCTTCTTCCCTCTCAAGCGCAAGTACATCAAACTCGCTCGGGACGAGCTCCTCCTCGATACCCACACCGCTGATCTCGTCCTGCGAGGCAGTGCCGGCCTGGGCACCGACAAACTCGAGCAGGTTCCGTCGCACCGGCGCCCACCAGTACTTGCTCGCTGGCAAAGTGACAGCCTCCGCGGCAGTCCGCCAGGTCTTGGCAAACTCGGGTCCACGGAAAGCGGCCGCTCGGTCGGCGAAGACAACGCGCTCGAACAGGAAGGCTCGGCCGGTGTCTGTGCGATCCAGGAAGTCGCTCTGGTACTCGTACGACATTGACGGAAAGATCGCTCGGGACAGGAAGGAGTTCATCTTGGCGTAGTCATTCCACTTGCCGGCGCTCGTGTGAGGGAAGATCATTCGAGATGGCGTCGGGAGGTGGGTGTGGCCGTTGGCGGCGATGGTCGGGTCGAGAGACGCGTATGTCCGCCAAAGGCCGACGAGGAGCTCTGCAGCGAAGCTGTCTGTAAGCCGTGTCCCTGTGGACCTCATGGTAAGCAGCTCACTGGTAGTAGTGGTCCAGGAACTGGGGCGGGTCGTTGACCAAGAAGGTCGTGCCGGACACTCGCGAAGCAGAATGACCGAACAAGCGCTGAGCCTCGGAAGGGAAGATGATTCGCATGTCCTGCTCGGTAGGCTCTCTGCGACATCAGACTTGTTCCGCGCCTGCGGCCGTAGCCCAACTCACCGTCCCTTGATCGACTCCTCGTCGTTCCAGATCTCCTTGCCGGTCGAAGTCATCAGACGTAACAGCGGGACGTGCGACGGCTCGTCGGTGACGATGAACCAAGTGCCATTGTGCAAATACAGCTGGTCGAAGATGGTCCATCCTGGTCGTCAGCGATACCGTCGCGGCCGTGATCGCACGACGTACCGGGTGCGTGGCCCAGGACTGCTGTGCGCACAGCTCCCTCGTCGCCCCACCTGACCTTGGACTCGGTCATGCCGGCGACGATCCTGCCCTCGCTGGCCTTTGTACCAGCCTTGACATCCTCGAGGAACTTGTCATGCTTGCCCGAGGCCTGTCGGTCTTGCTCCCACGCGGCGGACCCGTGCTTTGTGCGCCCGTTTTGCGAATAGTCGAAACGCAGCGAAAAGTCAAATTGCAGGAAGAGGCCGAGGACGAGAAAGCACGAGAGCACAAGGAGGAGATCCCGTTTCGTCGGGTGGAACGGCGACATGCTTGCTGTCGACGTCGACGCGGTGGGGAGGATGGGTTTGGACGAAATGGTGGGCGGCGTTGGGGATGTGAAAGTGAGTTTATCGTCTTGGTGCTGGGGGAAAGGATGTACAGGGAAGAGGGGATGTGGGTATCGGAGGGGGAGAGATGTCGTGTATTTGAGCCCTTTGTTGTTGGCTGCGTTTGGACTTTGGCAGTGAGGATGAGGATGTGAGCTATTGTATGCTGCGACGTCTAAGGGGTTGAGAATCGTCGGAAAGTGAGACACGGTTCACGGGCCCGCATGTCTCAAAAACACTGGCCAAGCGGGCATCATCATCCTCTCAGGGTCCACACTCTACTCTACCCATTCCAGGGACCCGCGGACTAAATGCCCTTGGACGCGGCGGGAATGCGCACACGGGCCAGGCCGGCCTCTTGGACGCCCATCAAACCGCCCTGATCAACCACCACCGCCCCGTTTGTAGACTCCCTGACACTGCTTTACACCCCTCATTACAAAACGACCTTCAGGCGATTACAACCCAAATGCTCCAGCACAAACATGTGGCCAGAGGCGGCCCTCGACCCTGAACGCCTTCACCGCTTCTTCCCATCAGACCTAAGTGATTGGAAGCGACATGGCGCGCGAGTTGGGCTATCGATCAACACGACGCTTTCCTAAGCTTGTCACTGTGGGGTTTGTTGGCGTCGGTCTCGAACTCGTGCCGCGAGGGCCAGTGCATGCCGATAGCACCGTACCAACCACGCGTGCACCGATCGCGCGCGTAAGCGCGAGCGAGTCTTGCCGGAATCGCGCCGGGCCGGGCGTTGTTGATCCGCAGCTGACCGATCAGGTCCAGGTGTGCTCGCGATCAGCTAGAACGCGACATTGAGCAGACATGGCGGCCTAAGTGACCGGAGCCTCGCCTTATATGCCTGTCAGCTCGAGGTTGTGATGGACAGCGACGCGTGCGATGGGCGTCATGGACACTGCATTTGACCGGGCGACGGTATCGACGTTGCCTCCGATACAGCATGAAACACCGACGGACTCTCAGAAGCTTGGACAGCCTAGCTACAAGATGGGCAACTTGGTCTATGATATCTCGTCGACCTCGTCTGAAGACAGGATACATGCCACACTGACATGCGTTGACGCAAGCCAGCTGTTCTGTCCTACTCCTCGTCCAGCATGAACCCTTCCGCGACCCCTGCCTGTCCTCTCAAGGCTCCCCCGCCCGACCCATCGACAACACAGTCATTCTTCCACTTTGGCTCCTTCACCGGCTACGAGGCCCTCGCGACGGCGGAGACGCTGCATAAGATTGTCAAGGGGGAGACGAAGTCGCCCTTCAGGCTGGACGACTGGCGCGCGTTCATGAGGCGGGAAGGGATGGGCGAGGATGGTCCGTCGAGCATTGACCTGCTCGTGGAGATCCTACAGTGCGTCGCCAAGCTCGATACCAGGCAAGGCGCTGATGGTAGGTATGAAGAAGCTTTCGCGCAGCTCCCACCAGAAAAGGCGGCCATGTCGCCCCCGCCATTCGAGGCCATCTCGCAGATGGCGCTCCTGGACCCCACCGTCCTCGAGCCACTCCGCCCCCCTCCTCGAAGCTTCGTACCTGGCCACTCGCCCAAAGGGTCTTTTGGGTCTCCGACCATCAGCGAGAAAGCATCGAGCCGGTACACCGTGATACCCCGTACGCCCCGGCTCGGCGGCTTGATGACGTTCACGTTCGGGCACCACGACTCCCGCCCGTCCAGCACGATCAGCAACGACGACGCGTCTCTACCCGGTAGTCTTGCTACTGGGCTATCGCGCCCCAGACCCAAAGCGAGCCGGACAATCAGACCTGCTGGCGCACCGGGCACCCCACTCTCGCCGCCCGCGAAATCGCTCCAGGCAGTCCCCCAGCCACAGCCACTGCCCAATCCGCTCATTCAGCCCCTTCGCTCCGCCCTGGATGTCCTCGTGGCGTCCATCGATCCGACTGTCCATCGAATCCCGATCGAGATTTTTGCGCGGGTACAGAGCGACAGCGAGCTCACCACGCACCCGGAGCTCTTACGGCCCATCCGACAGGCTCTGGAAGTCAATCTCCTCGCGACCCACCTCCCACCTTTCGTCGAATTGTCCCTGCGCAACCTGCACCGACACACGGCGCTGGGGAGGCTTCTCGTGGGGATCCTGACGGGTCTCGTAGCCCTTCTCTTCACCTTTCTGCTCCTGCTCAACCCGAGCCCGTTCAGACCTGGCTGGCTCGACCCAGTCGAGCGCCCCTTCCGCTTGCTGCTCGTCCCGATATATCTCGGGGGCGTGGGCTATGCGCTCGGCTCCAAAGCCGGCATGTGCTTCGTGAGTGCACGCTCCCCCCGGAGGGCAAATGGCTCAATTATGAGCGCTTCCAAATCCACGCAGGATCGCTCATCACAGTGGCTCGCGCTCTTTGGCGTCCGCGAAGACCCCTCGGCGGATACGACCCGCCAATCCGCGCTCGAAGCGCTCCGCGATAAGTGGTCGAATCGGCTCATCCGCAGCCCAAGCAGCGCCAACGGGATACAGCCCGGGCGGAAACTGCGCAAACGCTCCGCGTCCGTCCGCAGCGACACGATCGAGCTCGTCGCGTCCCACAGCACCTGGTCGTCGTCTCACCTCATCTCGGTGCAATTTCGGTCAGCCGCGCCCGAGGACAGCGTGTGGATCATCCTGTGGCGCCTGACGGGCATGGCGTGGAACGTCACGCGCGTGCAAGATCCTACTCTGCTGAGACATCATCGGAGAGCGTCGTACCGCATTGCAGCGTACTTGACCTTTCTCCTCGCCATCATCGCTGTCGGGCTCTACTTCCTGCCCTACATCCCGCTGCGCCGTGGCCCCGCATAATGGGAAATTGGGGATGACACGAGGTCGAGTGTACAGGGAAGCTTAGTGTGATACAGCAAAAGACGTCCGAGTGTAATGGGTTTTCATCATGTCGCGATAGATGTATTTGGGACGACATGCATGCTACATATCTGTAGTATACAATGCACTAGATGTGCCTTGATCGTCTGCTGTCACTCGCTCGCTTGCTGACTGATCCTTGCGCCCACTCATCGCCGTCTAGGATTGGGTATATGTGCAGGTGTATCTCGATCTCTATCCCGGGATGACTGCTGCTGCTGCTGTCCCTTTGTCCAGTCCGGCTGCGGGGGTGGAGGGAGGTGTTGGCCATAAGGCTGGGACTGATTTCGTTTGTTGCCCGGCTTCATGGGCGGTGTGTTGAAGGCTGCGGGTGCCGGAGAGGCCGGACGGTCTTGTGGAGCCTTGAAGCCCTTCTCGTTAGCCGGTTGACTTTACGGTACACCGGGACGCAAGTACTCACAATCTTGTGACCCTCGTTGAACACATCCTCCATGACGTCGTCAAACGTCCCTGCGCTCTCGTACTCGAGGAACTTTCTGTACAGCAGCAGGGCGTACCGCGCGTCCTCGATCGAGTCGTGCGTCGACGTCTGGATGTCCTTCTTGAGGATGTACCACGATAAGAACCGCAGAGACAATTTCCGCCGGGAACCAGGCATGGAGTATATGCTGACTGTGTCAAGGACCTGGTCGGGCGGGACGAATATGTCTGAGGTCAGTGTCGTTCTTGTCCAGGTGAATGCGTTCGCACTGATGGTCCGGAAGTCCTTGGACAAGCCGTGGCCCACAAAGATACAGCCCAGGTCCACCAGCAGTCGCAGCTTCTTGTACGCCACCTTGAGCGGCACGAGCGTATGGGGTGAAGAGCTCGGATCGAGATCGCCGCCTGACGTCAGCTAAGGGTCGAGCGATAGCGCCCTGTTCTGCTCACTCTTGATGCCCGAGAACTCGGTCAAATAGTCCACAACAGTTTCACTGGTGTGTATATAGTCGTCAATGAAGGGCGTGCGCTCCTTCGGTCCCTGTCCACGCAAGACTGAGACTCGCGCCAGAGACATATGCGATGGCTTGAGGATGTTCTTCGTACCGTCCGACCTAAACTCCATCTCTTCTTGCTGCAGCGCCACAAACTCGGCGTCGATAGCGATGAGCGTCCCAGGCTTCGGCAGCTCCTTTGCGTCTAGTATCGTATGCTTGATCATGTTCTTACGACGATTTCTGTTGTCAGCTTAGCAAGCTCGTCCCGGAAGCCGTTAGCTCACCTTGCAACGGATACGTCCTTGAAGAGCGCAGCGGAGTCGAGCTGCGTGGGCATTCTGGAGAAGTCGAGCACCTGCCCGGAGTCGACGCGTTCCAGTACGATCACCGCCGGGACCTTCCACGACTCGGCGAATGAGAACACCTCGCTTTCGGGCACAGGTCTGACTAGGAAATCGTTGAACATGATCCATTGCTGGTCGGCCGAGTCCTCGCTGGGTACTGCCCGTCAGCCAGAGTCTCGTCACCGAACATCCAGCCAGACACACCTTTGGCGAAAGACAACAAGTGCGCGGACGCTTCCGGCGTCTCCTGCACTTGCACCACCATGGACTAGCATTAGCCCATGTCATATCCTAGTTGGTAAACTCACCTTGACCTCGTAAACCACCCCCGCCTCGTCAATCTCCATGTTCCCACTCTCAGTCATCTTGAATCCGACTCGGCTCGGCAGATATCGCACCGTCTCCCCCGCCTTCTTCTTGTCTTTCCACACCTCGAATACCTCCGGTCCGCTGATCATCGCATTGACAGAGATCACAGGCGGCAGCCCCTTCGACGTTGGGTCAGCCAGAACCCGCTGACTCAGTAACGGCGCAAACTGCTTGCAGTTGCTACACGCCGCACGCGTCGGTGTTTCGCGGATGATCGAGGACCGGAGTAGCTCGGGGAAGGATGGTGCTTCGACCGGTTTGCGCGGGTACGCCAGATCAACCGCCTGGAGGGTGTTTTGTCGAGTCGCAATGTGTCCGCATGACTGGCACGTGTTGGTCGTTTTCAGATCGATGCCGAGAACCTGGTCGATGGCGGATGCCTTCGTTGTAGGCTGAATGGACAAGTTGGATATATCTTTTGGCCGGATATCGACGTTCCACCCATCAACGACCGCCTCGGTAGAAAAGGTCGACAGCAGCCACCGGTTGAAGTTTTGGATGAGAGAGCCGTACTGCGGCAGATTCTTCTCGTTCTCGACTAGTAGGCCCAGCGCCGAAGCTGCCATCAGCGATGCCTATACCCATCCACGCGCCACACACACCTTGTGGTGTCGCGCTGAATGCCCGAGAAAAGTTGGACGCCTGGCAGTTCGTCCCGGTCGCATCCTCCAGCATTCTGAAGAGGAAACCCGCCTCGCACAGGAGACAGTGCTCCTTCTTGCAGTCCACGCAGATGTGACCTTTGGCTACTGTCCGTATTGGCGTTGTATAATGCAGTGCCTGGAGCAAGGCATTTGTGTACGAGTTGAGAATATCCGTCTCGAGGCCGCTGTATTGCGTGTGATTATAGAAGCCAAAGTCGAAGTCCTCGATACCGAATTTGGAGTACTTGATCTCGACCTTGCGGTAGTACTTGGGCACCTCGCCCGGTCCGACCTGCTGTCAGTGTGTTGCGTGCGGTGCAGCAGAAGAACGCACCTCCTCGTCCAGCTCGCCCGAGATGGATTGGTGCCTAGCTTTCCTGTCTTTCTCGCTGCGAAACCTGGGTGCGCTATCCCTCCGACTCGACAGCGCTTGCCCGGTTGCCCTTCTGCCAGCTCCAGGTCGTGCGCTGATGACGTATCGCTTGCCTCGCAGCTCACGCGGGTTGGTCGCGTACCCGACAAAGTCAACCGTCTTCATCGTATTGAGCACCACGGGCGGAATCGGCTCCGGCGGGTTAAAGAAGGGTGAAGTGACGGGGGCGTAGTCGGAAGGCGAGAAGTTGGAGAGGAGAGGGTCGGTGTAATACGGCACCCCGATGAGGTTGAGCGGGCTGAGGATGAGTCAACTGAGACAGCACCAGAAGCATCACTCACGTCCGCTCCTCCCATGCAATGGTGGGCGGGGCCTCGGGCGCCTCAGGCCATTCGGGCTTGACACCCCCGAGGCCACTGAACGGCGGCAAGCGCAGGTTCCCATCTTGATCACGCTGCGCGCCCTCTCCCAGCTCATTCGTCGTCCACAGATGGACCTGCCCGTCCGCATCGCCAAAGGCCAAGTAGTCGCCCTCGGAGCTGAGCGACATGCTGGTGATGAAGGAATTGACATCGAGCTGCTGGAACGCCCCTGCCGACCCGGTCGAGATATCCGCGAGCTGAACAGACCCCTGCGCCGACGCGATGATCATCTTGGACTGGTCCGACGGGTGCAATACGCAGAACGCCGGTCCTGCGGGGAATGGCACCGGCGGGAGAGGGCGGAGTGTGCGGATGTCGTACACCCGGACATGCGAGTCGGCGAGTGGGTGTCCAGCTCGATGGGTCCATCCCCACGTACAGACGATGTTGCCCTGTGTATCTGCGCCGCTGAGCCCACCGGTGTGAGCTTGTGCGGGCTTAATCTGGACGGAGGATTTGTAGCCCATCCGCGGGTCTAGGAGGGACAGCTGGCCCGAGAGCGATGCTGCAAGTACGGTTTTGCCGGCCGGAGCGAGGTGTAGGATCGGGCTAGACGTGTCGACCTGGGCATGAGCTGCCATCCATGTGTCAAATCTCGCAAGCCGCGATGCCCATCATCGCTGTAAGAGGCACCGCATCACTCACTCTGCGCACGACATCCCCGGTGGACGTATTCGCTACCATCAACCCGCCCGTGCCGCCCGCCAGTACCTCGTGCGAGTTGGTCGGGTTGGGCGCCATACTCCTCAGCCCACGGGTTGGGTCGGCCACACTCCACTTGACCATCCCGCCCCGCTTCCTCCCGCCAATTCCTCCCTCCGTGAGCGTCCACACCTCGCGGTCCGTCACTCGGATCTGCTTCACACCCCGGGCCAGCCCGCCACCCATGAACGGGCTCGGCTCGCCGCCGTGTGCCGGAAAGCGTACATTGGGCGTGAGATGCAAAGGCGAGCAGAGAGCGGAGACATGGCCAGAGGATGTACCAAGCCACAAGAGGTCGGAGAAGGGGTCGAGGGTGAGCGCCGTGGGGATTGGTTTCGGATCGGCGGGGTGAGGCGGGAGGGGGAAGAGCTGGAGGGGAGTGTAGATGCTCATTTCGGTCTCATGGCATGGGTGGGGAGGATGATGAGCAACCGGTAAATGAGTGTGAGGATATTGTGTGGACGAGTGCGCAGAAGTCGGGGTTGATTCGGACGTCACGGACCAGGATGCAAGCGAATGCCAGGCGACATTATCGCAATCCCGAAGCGCGACGCGTCATGTTTCTAATCGCGCAGTTGTAATCGCCCTCGCCTGAATCGTAATCGTTATCCCGTTACCTGACAACCGGTGTGCATACCGCCCATTCTCACCACTTGCACCGCTCCGTATCCCCCCCATTGCGTCTGCGCATAGGGTGATTCATGCGCAGAGGACCAGAACATGTCCAGCATGCTATAAAACCTATATAAGACGATATATCGAAGCGGCGGGGGGATACTAGTAGAAGATGCTGTAACGGTGGGCCGCATGCTTCCGCCCGACGATCCTCGTAAGGCATCCGGGACGGATCTCACACGACAGGTCCGAAGAATGTCCGAAATTTGAGATTCCCCGCCTCCACGTTTACTGTCCATACACCAAGCTCACTCCTAATACTCCTTGAACTCGAGCGAGTGCGCCTGCAGTGTCGGCTGCGAAATCATGCCCTTCTGGATCGCTTGGCTTCGTCGTTGTGTCCCAACGTGGTTGAGATTACCGTTCGAGCCCGACGTGTTCAAGTATGACTGCGTCACAATGTCCTCAAATGGGTTCTGGACGCGTGCACGGGATGGACCCGCCGCAGCGTTGCCGCCCTGAGAGGGATTGGCGAACCAGCTCGTGCCAAACACGCTGGGACCATACGTCGTCGGTGAGTCGTTGCCTTGGTACCCACCAGCTCCGTGGCCGCTGTGTCCAAGCGACGCGCCAGTGCGAATCGAGTCGACGTTATCGTTCATTCGCTCACGCTGGGAGCGGCGCATCGACGCATCGTTCTCCATAGGCGAGGCGTAGAATGACGACGGTCGGTCGTCGACGTCTGAGCCAGCGATGGAAGGTGTGTACGAGTTGCGTCTCTGGTCCGCCGTGCCGTAAGTCGCGGGAGCGCCGTTGAACATGGACATGTGCTCTGATAGCCGTTTGTGCACCGCCTTGTCGTTGGACCGCTTGACGCGCTTGTAGATCCACACAACGAGACCGATCCAGAGCAGACCGCCCACACCGACACACACGCCAATGATGATGTCGCGAGTCTTGGTGCTGCTGCTTCCCCCGCCGCTGCCAGAGGACGAACGCGTGTTGTCACCCGTTGATGCGGCAAGCGGATACGCCGTGTTGATCTGCGCCGCGAGCTGGCCCTGAATACCGGGCTGGTTGAACAAGGGAGATCCAGCAGTACGAAGGTACGCGTTGAGCGTGTCGAACTGATCCGAAGGGATATACGCCAGCCATTGCGTGAGCAGACTGGCCTCCTGTCCATCCCAGGTCGCCGGTTGGTACACCATGAGGCCGTAGGTCTTGACTTCGGACTCGGAGATGTTCAGCGCGCCAGCGATGAGGGGCGGGAATGTGTTGAACAGTTGCGAAGTTGCGTCCGAGGATCTGACGACGAACGGCCACGGAAGATCGGTCGCGGAAAGAAGCAGTGCGATCAGCGTGTCGTCCTTGACCGGGTCGTCGTCGCTGCCGGTCCCTGCGTTGGCCTGATTAATCACCGAGTTGGCCGGGACAATCAGAGTCGGAATACTGCTTGGGATCGAGGCGGTAGTCGGCAGCGTAGCGGTCGGTGTTTGATCCTGACCTGATTCTTGAGAAGCGGTGGTGGTCGGCGTCGTGGAGGTCGACGAAGCCGAAGACGCGCTAGTCGTAGAAGCCACGATCAACCAGGTCTGCGAGGGCGTGTACGCATCGTTGGAGCTGGCGGTGGAACTCGCCCAGCTCTCGGTCGATGACGGCTGCCAGTCAGAGGTCGAAGCCGATGCACTACCCCAGCTGCTCGTCGAGGAGTCGGTGAAGGTGAGCACTTGCGAGCCGCTTCGGTTAGGTGCGGAGGAAACCGTGCCGATCAGCGAGGCCGTCTCGGTATCGACCGAAACGGTGGAAGAGGGAACCGTGCCGTTTTCGCCGCCATGGGTCGGCGATGCAGATGGCTCGAGCGACCAGCTGGTTGCCGTGTAGGCCGACTCGCTCGATGGTGAAGCATTCGTCGGCTCACCAAAGGTCGAGGACGGCTGTTCGCCGAGAGCGCTGGAAGCCATGGTGCTCGGCTCCGTGAACGGCCTGGTATCGATCGAGGACGATGGCTCGGCAGCGGAGGTCTGGGCTACCTCAGACGAGCTCTCCGGAGGCGGCGGCACGAAGCTTGAGCTCGGCGTGGGGAATGGCAAGACCTCGGACGAGGGGGAGGGAAAGGTCTCGCTCGTGGGTTCGGGCGGAGGCGGCAAGGTCGACGACGAGGGGATTTGTTCAATCGAGGTCTCTGAGAATGACGGTGATGGCGACGGTTGAGGCGCGGGGTCCGATGGGAAAGTTGTGGTTGTCTCGACGGATGCCGCAGAGGTCTCGGAAGTTGTAGGCTGCTCCGGAACAACGGACGATGACGCGGGAGCAACCGGAGTAGGCTCAGGGGTCGGGTCGGGGCTAAAGATGCTCGAAACCACCGAACTCGCCTGATCGGGCAAGGAAGACGCCGAGGTCGAGGGTTCAGCCTGTGCCGGGTTCAGAGAAGTGGAAGGGATAGGGGCGTCATTTTGCGCTGTCGTCAGCGTTGCTTCTTCCTTGACGACTTACAGCTCGGTTGAGGATCAGACGAGGTGGGCTCGGGCTGGGGGCTAGCTATGGTCGATGTGGTGACGCCTGTTCGTCAGCCAATGTCATCAGACCTCACGACCATCTCAAAGCTAGCTATCAAACAACACAACAGGAAGATGGAGAAGCCGTCTCACTTTCCACGCTCTCTTGCGAGACGGGTGGGATTGATGAGCTTGAGGCAGTTGGAGAAAGGGAAAGGATTTCAGTGGCAGTGTTTGAGGTCTCAGCAGGTGATGGAAGTGGCATAGCTGAGCTTGACATGTTCACAGGCATTGGCGGTGGCACGGCTGAGAGACCGCTTTCCGACGATGAGGTGGCATTGAGCGCTGGCGAGAGCGAAGGGGCCGGAAAGGTATTGGCAATGTCCGACATCTCCGTGATGGAGGTGCTTGTCGGTACCGATGATGTAGGCCCCAGCTGCGACGTGGAGCTCGACGGGCTCGGCGGCGGGTTTATTGAGGGCGAGAGAGGTGCAATGTCGCTGGCAGATAACAGAGATGGATCTGAGGACGCCAGAGGCCCGGCCGGGCTGGCCGTCGTATCCGTCGACGGTGAGGACGGGAATGGCTCCACCGCAGGCGAAGCGCTCGAGATCATGATCGCAGGCCTGCTAAGTGAAGGCGTCGGCAAAGTGACCAAATTTGGCGACTCGATGCCTGGGGTCGAACTTGGCGCACTGGCCGTGTCCACGCCAGGGATCACCGACGTCCACAACGAAATGGTCTCGGGCGGTGACAGCGACGAGGGCCGAGGTTCGGAGACAGTAGGTGCGTTCGCGGGCGATGGCAATAGCGCACTCGATGAGGAGGCGTAGAGTCCTGAAGCGGTTGAAAGCGAAGGAGACCCAACTGAGGGCGGGAGATTCGATGGGGCCCCAGTGGACGACAGCCCTGCGTTGACCGCGGCAGACGAACTGGGCGCGGGCAGAGGTGACGGCGGGATGGCTGTCGAGAAGGAAGACTCCAGCGGCGAAGGTGGAACATCCAGCGAGGTCGATTGTCCCAGCACGGGAGACGCTATCGGTGACAGTCCTATTGAGGACAACGAGGACGAAGTCGTTCCTCCGAAGTCGAATATGTCCGTTGATGTCGGCGGAACATAGACGTTGCCCGGATTCGAACTGCTCGGTGCGCCTGCAGGTTCAAACCCCGAAGGCGCGAGCGCACTCGGTCCCACGGAAGGCGACTGCGAGGCCGATATGTCCGGGCTAGCTTGCACCACGGAGGAGCTCGTCAAGGAATCAACGGGCGCAGGCTCAAGCACGGGAAAGGCCGAGGCGCTCGTCTCGAGGGCAGGGGGTGACGCCGTTTGCGAGTCACCCACCGCGGGTGGCGAAGAGGGGGACAACGCTGGCCCCGCATATGGTTCGAGCGATAGGGAGAACGAGACGGACGACACCGAGCTGGTCGGGCCTGACGGTGGAGGCGCGGATGCTGGTGCAGGAGTTGGCTCCGGAGATGGGATGGGCAAGGGGAACAGCGCCGCATCAGACTGCTCAGGCGGTGGTGTGGACGGTGACACCGCGGGCGCAGGGGCCGGAGACGGACCGAGCGATACCGCAGGAGGGCCGATCGGTACATAAGGCGGAGAGGATAAAGCAGGCCCAGGCGCCGTTTCCGATGACGATGCTGGTTGTGGTGGCGACGCCACGGTCGGCTCGGGAGCGGGGGCCAGGTCCGACGATGTGACTGAGCCAGATGACAGCTCTGTGGTCGGTTCCGGCGCGGCGGACGACTCTGGCAGAGGCTCCGGCGCGGGCGAAGCCTCATTTGTCGGCGTCGGATCGACGGACGTACTCGGGGGAGGCACCGGTACTGGAGGAGTCTCTGGAACAACCGGTGGCGAGCTGGTCGTTGTCGGATTGTCCGAGATTGGCCCAACTGATGATGGTTCGGGCTGACCCGCCGGCGGGACAGCTGAATCCGCAGCTGGTGCTGGGGCAGGAGCTGGAGCGGGCTCAGCGCTCAGAGCTGAGTCCTGCCGCCGCAACTGGCGCACGGAAGGCGATGTGACCGCTGTATTGTGCCGTCGACCATCCCTCGGAATTGCCTTGGCCGAGGCGCAGACGATCGGCCAGTGCCATGCCCATTGTCGACGCGGTCGATCGGGCTCCGCGAGTTCGACCACTGATTCCGAATGTGCAGTCACGCCACAGCCATGCCCAGAAAAAGGAAGAGGGGGAAAGCACGAGACACGGCGCAGGAAACTTGCCCAGAGACTTGAGATACTTGACACGCTTGAGAGACTTGAAAACTTGAAAGACTTACTGCTTGAGGACTCTGAACCGCCCAGGCCGACGGATACCAAAGGTGGGCGATCCGATGATGTTGCGCTTTCCGTGGGACTGGATGCCAAGGTGGATGTCCCGGCGGCGGGTCCTGTGGCCACATTAGATGACTCGGCAGGCGCAGGATTCTCAGACGAGGCAGCGATGGCACTCTCGCTTGAGATCGGCGCAGCCGATGATTCCGCTCGTGACACGGTGGACCCAGAGGACGTGACCGAGCTCTGATCGGGCGCCGGCGGCGGGGAAGATTCGACAACCGGCGATGCCCTGGTAGACTCTGCAGTAGACGCCGCGACAGCGGCTACCTCAGAGCTGGATGAACTGACTGCTTGCGCCGTTGTCGACACCTCGGATGACTGTGATGTGACCTGCTGGGCGGCGACGTCGGATGCAGAGGATTCGGCAGCTGAAGATGCAGCAGTCATGACGCTAGTAGACGAATCGACGCCGGTGGAGGAGCTTGACTCGGCGTTGGTGAGGAGCCCGAGAATCGGCTCATCCGAAGTGCTGGACGACGAGACCGGAGCATTCGACTCGGGAGCAGCGGAGAAATCCATGGCAGCTGACGAGGCGGTGGGCGTTGGCGATGCGATAGCGGCGGCGGGCGACGATGATGGTGCAGTGCTTTCCGAAGATGCGACGACTGAGGACATCGAGTCGACATTCACGGAGGTTGGCGTCGCTTCCGTCGAAGTGGCAGCGCCGTCCGTCGACGTCGGGGCAGCCGAAGTCGATGGATCCGTGGACGTCATCGACGATACGCTGGAAGAGCCATCGAGGTCTTGGGTCACATCACGGAGGATACCTAGATCCTGAGTCCCGCACACCATAGTCAGGCCAGCACAACTCACCATCCGCGTCCACCTCGACGGCGAGGAACTGCCTGCCCTTCCATTTTCTGCTCCTGCCGTGTTGCCGCGCGACGACGCCAGTTCCATGCGTGTCCCTGTTGGCCAGGACCACTTGACTGAAAGCGAGTACGACGAGAAGGACAAGCAGCGCGCTCGGTCCCGTGAGGCCAAGGCGTTGTCGACGTCGCATACCCGATGACGATTGTTGGGAGATGCTTAGAATGACGAAGGGTAGATCATGTGTCGGACTTGCATGGTGGTCAGCATCAGTCGAGATGAGCGGGCCAAGATCAACCGGAAAGTCGAATGTTGACGAGATGATATGAATGGTGCACCATGAACCTGAGGAGAGACTCACAATTCGAGCGAGACGTTGTGACGATGGCCTCCGGGGCTTTGTCGCAGTGGTCCAGACGCGTTTCGGGGTCGGCGTCGTTACAGCTCTGAACAACGAGGGGGTTGTGGATGAAAAGAGGTCGTAGATGTGGATGGGTGATGCGGTGAAAGGAGGGGTTCGCCGTGGTGCCGGTGATGGGGAGTACGATGTCGATGACGATGAAAGAGCGACTGGTGTGCTGCGTGAGCGGATCGAGGTCGTTGGCAACTGTTTGGGTCTGATGGAGGGTGGAGAGAGTGATGACGAAGATAGGTGGTTGTGGGAGATGAAGTAAATGGGTCGAGTGACGGTAGCAAGGCGACGAGTAATAGCGGCGGCGGAGCGGTCAAAGGGGTCACGGAGACTGCTTCAGCTTGGCTCCTCTTTCAGGCTCAGATGGGCAAAGGCGAAGCGCGGCCTCGACACGGTCTCCGCTCAGGTACAGCAAAGGGAGTGGGCAGTGTCATCGGCACCATCATGATCATCACGGCATTCTGGTGGTTCCACTCACGAGCAATGCGGGCACGGAAGCGGGAAGCCACGAAAGGGGCTGAGCGAATTGTTTGAGCCGATGGCGGTGATGTGTGCACTGTCGCTTGTTCCCCTGTTCCACCTCGAGGCGCGACACACACGCGTAGAATTGATTTTACAGATGAAACGTTACTAAAAGAGGGATGATTATTATGTTGGTCAAGTCAAGAGATGATGCAAAGAGAGTCAAAAGAACAAGGCGGTCGTCGCTGGACATGAACTCATAGCGTGGTTGCAGAGAGGAATGGCAGGACAGCGAAGCATAGCCAGGACTGAGGCGCAGAGCGTGCTTAGTGCAAGGGAACAAGGACGGTCGAGCCCTTGTGCACAGTAGCAGATGAACAACCCTGAAAAGCCTCGAGACTCGAAACGTCAGGGGGAACGGCGGGTGCGACGTGTTTTCCTGCAAAGACAGGCACGTCCATAAGACCACCGAAAACCGCGCGACGCGACAAATCATTTCTTGCCATGCGTAATCGAATGGATGCTCTCCTGCGCGCTGACAGGGCTTCGATCCGTCTGTTGACAAGACCCAGGCCATTCCGCAGAACGAGGGTGCTGACCACGTACGTGACTAACTTAACGATCGGCTCCACACTCGGTGATCCAGGTCACGCTCAGCAGGTGCACCTTGCACTTACATCGAGAGACATAACGCTCTGCCTCTCTCACGCGATGCATCTGCAGTTGCTCGATCTATCGCGTACGCGCAAGTGATATCGACTCGGAGAGAAAGCGCAGCTCGCTGCTGTAGTGATTAACCGCTCACAACCCGGCACGCTTCTTGCCCTCCCTTCTCAATGCAAAGTGTATGGCAATGAAGCCGACAGTGCACCCTAGAATGAACCCGAGGTACAGCTTGGTACCGATCCTCCAATTGGGCGCCTCCTTGGCAGGGAACGCCACGATGGGCAGAAACATGTTGGAGATGTAGTTCAGGGTGGTCCCGAACGAGAGGAAGATGGTACGTGCGGCGGGTTGATCTTCGAGATGGCTCGCTCCCCATGCGCAGATGATCAAGTTAGCCGCGCTGCGGGTGAGCGGAGTGCGCGGTGTCCGAGGCCGAGCTGCCACTCACGCGCCTGCAAAGTTGAGGAACCAGCCCGCCATGTAGGCCTTGTCAGACGAGGGCCGGACGAACAAGATGACTTGGGAGATCGCGTTGACAGTCTGTTGCTGTGAGCTGAAGCGCCGAAGACGCAGAGGGAGCAGCACCCACAGAATGACCCAACAGGATGTACAACGGCCTCCCGATAAGACCATAGAGGGCAGTGGCACCGAGCTGGGTGATTAGGCCGATCGCTTGTCCGCCGATAGGGATGTAGTTGAGCTGGCCGACCGAGCTGTAAGTCAGTCAACGGTCCGGAAGCGAGCAGCCGCACGCGAACTATCGCTTTGAGCCATCCGGCTTCTTCAGACTCTTCAGCCACAGGTTCATGAAAACACTTGGGGTCGTGCAGTTGCTGAACGGGAATGTCACTGCAAGGTCAAATCAAGCAAGAGAGGCTGAACCATCGGTACGACTTACATGCAAAGGCCCAGACCTTCCAATTGGTGAATGCTCGGAAAAAGGTTCGGAAGGTGATTGGAGCCATGACGGATCGCTTGACGCGGGCATTCCGGGCGAGAGCTACTTGGATGTCCTTGTCGGTCAGGTACCAACGAGACAGCTTGTTCGGCCGGTCGGGCTGCGAGTCAACGCCCTCAAAGGGGCACAATAGCCGAAGTAGCTCACGAAACCGGGTAGAGCGACGAAGGCGAGCAAGGCAACAAAAATGGTGCAGACACCCTGGTGCTTAGCATGTGTTACACTAAAGCTCAAGCCGTACGCACGTTGACCAGGAAGGCCCATTGCCAGCCGTTTCGCCCCATGTGTCCGGAGAGATTGGTCGAGATCGCTCCTTGCAGCGCTCCTGACAGCCTGCATGGTCAGCGCCCACGTTTCGGCAGAGGGGGGCTGGGCAGCTCACATAGCTCCAATGTTCTGTGACCCGTTGAAGATGGCCATGCGCAGGGCGAGCTCGTGCGGAAGATACCACTGCCTGATATTAGCGGTGCCGGGACCTTGCAAACCGCGTCGCTCACCCGAGGACAGTAAAGTATCCCGGCCAGCTAGACCCTTCAAAGAAGCCCACCAAGAAGCGCAGACCGTATACCTGCGAGTCAGCGCTGAAACACCCCCCGACGAATGTACAACGTGCTGTTTTGGCGTCCTTGGCGACGGAGAGAAAGCATGTCACGACACCCCAGCAAAGCTCGCAGAAAGGAAGCCACTTGCCGGGGCCGAACCACGAGACGGCAATGGTGGAAGGGAAGAGCATCACAACGTAGCCAATGCTAAATATCAGTCTCATCCAGTGCGCGGGATCGCAGCGCAGACGCACTTGAAGTAGGTGGTGAACAAGTTGAGCTCGTTCCCAAATAGCCCGAGGTCCTCCTTCATGCCGGAGACGTAGGCATTGCTCTGCGAGTCAGTCGACTTCGAGCATCAGGCATCGGACGGACGATGTTGGTCTGATCGAGGTACTTAAAGATGTAGCCGAGCCCCGCGACCGACAAGAAGATCAGGTCCAGCCGGCGGACGAGTGCCTTCTCCGCTTTGCGATCGACAACGAAGGTTTCAGAGTCGCTGTCGGGTGTAGCTGCGAATCGAATAGACTTCTCCTCCAAGTCTTCGGTGGTCGCGTTGTTAACGGAGGGATCCAGGCTGCTCATACTGGCTGCTTCTGTACGATTGCTGGGATCTGGGGTTTACTGATCGAGGTGGACACTCGAGTCCGGCTTTATACGGCCATCCACGACCCGAACACAAACGCAACCGGAAAATCGGTACAGCATCACCTCACATTATGATAGACAAGCATATTATGGCGTGAGTATAGTAAGTGAAGCGTCCTGGGGATGGGTCCGCAGGAGACGACCTGAGAGAGCCCGGTGCGTCGGGCGAAGCCGTGATTGCCCTTCGGACTTGACCAGGGTGATCTTGCGTGCGTGTCGCGCGATTGAAAATAGCCGACCGGCCGGTTACATCAGACATTGATGGCCCTGCCGCCTTATGAGAGGTGGCATGGCGCCAGCGGAGATCTCTTTGGCAATGTGAATGGTATGGCGAAGATTGTGCTTCAGTAAGCGAGAATGACACGATGATGCTAGAGATGGCCAGCGAAGCGACTGCACCGGACATGACCGATGAACCCCCGTTGGACGCCGTCACGGGAGTCTTCGCGATCGCGATGATCCACAAGAAGTGTAGATGAGACATTGCCGCACGTCTGCCGTGCCAGCACCGCCATGAGCAGGATGAGGAGCCCGCTGGATGGGTCACTGCGGCACTCAAGGCGCCCATGATGAAGCCTGACGGGCCTCATCTCATTGGGTTTTGATAAAGCCCGGTGCAAAATTGCCTGGTTCAGTCATTGCTATTCCATCTAAGGTTTCTGTGGAAGACACCTGGTTCCTGGATGCCTCACTCCGGCCCGTCGTCGACGCTCGACGCATAAATACATGTCTCACTGCGTCATCCCGTTCATCCAGCCATAGCTCTCTCCGCTTCATGCAACACGTCAGATGTCTCGCCTGACCTGCCGCTGGAACAGGAACGCCAATGTGCAGGAGCGGCTCCAGGGTTGAGAGCAATGTCGCGGCACGTCGTACGTCCAAAGTGCCTCCTTTGGCTTGATCCGAACACTCTGCACTCGAGACATATCGCGTCCTATGCGCCGTCATCGCTGGAACAGGGACGCGGAGATCATCACATGCATATCCCAGGCGGGACGCTCTAGGACGACGTCTCGGCAGGGCTCGGGAATCGACAGCACGGATGCTTAACCTCGACGATCAGGCGATGCCAACACGCTGTGCAGTCAACACCCGTCTCCCCCCTTCGCTTCACATCTCTAGGCCCCATCCACGTTCTGAGTGATCACTGTTGCTTGACGTGATCTGCTCAGATGTCCAACATGGATCAGCCCGTCCCAGCGGCTTCCCCAGCTCCGAGTATACAGATTCCGAACACCCCCATCGTAGTGACGTACATGGATGCGGTAAGTCGGACTCTGGAACTCGCTGTGCGCGGGGCAGGCCGCTGACGACCAGTATGGCCCAGTGGTCATCGGGAATTGCGTAGGATGGCTGTTGCTAGGTTTCGTGTTTGTGAATCTCCAGGCGTGGTCACCTCGGTGCATCGCTCACGCCAGGTCGCAGTGAGCTTAGAAGCTTGGGGGGCGTCTACAGAACTGATCGCGATCAGGCATACAAATACTTTACCACAAGCCCAAAGGATCATGTCGTCGTCAAATCAATCGTGAGTGAGCAGCTGGACGACGAGAAGCTCAATGACAGGTCGTGGTGAGTGACAGTGTGCTCTCGGACAGAGCGATAGCTCTGACGCTGACCGGGCCAGCTGGACGTCGCCTTCAGTATCGGCACGAACCTAGTCAAAACGCACGGTCAGATCCTTCTGACGATCTTACATCCTGGTGACGCCCTCTATGTGAGCTACGCGCTCCCACGACACGGCATTCTTGTCACCGTTGATCGCCAGGTTGTGGATGCAAGCTTGCAGCCCGGACTATGGACGGCTCATATCTTCACCAACGTCATTGCTGCCACGGTACAGGCTTTCATGACATATAGAACGATCACATTTGGCCGAGCCATGCGTTACTCTTACGGAAAACAATGGGCGCGGGTAATGCGGACCGCAGGCGTGGTCTTGATACTTGGGGTGTTGTGCGACTTTGTGATCGGATTGGCATATCCCATATACGCTTTCGTGAGTGCATTGGTTGTACATCTTACGGGCAGGCTGCTAATCTGCAGGTCAATCTCCGCAATTAGTGGGGCAGCGTCTGTCTGTGCAGAGTGCTGAGATGATGATACAGTCAGGAAGTGCTCGCGGATAATCAGCGATATCTCCAGATATTCAGCGCGCTGGGATCGGCTCAAAGCGCGTCCTTCCTGGTGAGTCATTTCCGCCTCCCGCCGAGTCAAGCTGAAGGGCACAGGCTGTCGACCTGTTGTTGACAGCGGTGATCACAAGCCAGATGCGTCTAGCACGGGTGTGTTTGTTGGCTGACTACGTGAGCTCGGCTGAAGTCGTAGACTGGGTTTGCCGCTTCTACAGCCGTGCTCGACGCCCTCGTGACCATCACTCTTCGTAACGGCCTCTTTGTGTCTCTCGTCCAGTGCCTGATCATCATCTCCTATTACAAGTAAGCCTGGTTCCCTGTCTTCGAATGTGGACGGCCCTGACCTGCTCAGAGCCACGTTCTGGACCGTGTTTTTCACAAGCTGGATCGGCCACGTATACTGTCTCACCATGCTGGCGATCCTTACCGAACCAAAACGAGTGCATGAGTCGTTCATGCGCGACCTCGAGCAGCAGAGACAAGAATCTGCTTCGGCAAATGCTGGAGCCGTTTTTGTTTCGTCCGGTTCAAAGGGGTCCGACGGGGCAACGGGCTCAGCATCCACTTCTTCGGCGGGCGCCCGGGCGAGTCCCGGCCACCCGTACGCTTATCGGACGTCGATAGCCGCAGGGTCGTCTATGTCGAGCGGGACGATGGTCGGCTCATTGCGATGTCGGTCATGCGGATGCCACAGCGACGCAAAGGGCGTGGCCAGTCCCGTCATGACACAGCCGAGACGCGACGACGGGTTGATCGGCTTCCACGCGGCGCTTATGGACCTGGACGAGGCTTCGAACGAGCGAGACTCGCCGAGAGAAACGGACGTCGAGGGTAGGCAAGCGCAGGATCCAAAGTGGTCTGACTGGAACGAGGAGATTGCACCGGTGATGGATCTGCGGTATGACGACCCGAACGAGGCCACGGTTGGCGCGATCGAGACACACGGGGTTGCCCATCTGGATACGCGCGTGCTGGACCATGGCCGGGGAACATCTTTTGAGATGTCGGCAAGAGCTGGGGACAGCGGCTTCCGCATAAGTTAGGTCTATGTTATAATAGCTTACAGTTTGTACGGTATATGACGATGTAATGAATCGCCTGAAGTTGCGTGGCTTGCCTCCATGCTTAAGAGGAGAAAGACGCCCTGGGTGAGGCGGGGATCTCAGATATCCGCAGCAGCACCGCGCCTTGACATGATTGCGCCAAAATCAGATGGGTGCCAGGCGCATGCTATGTTTGCATGCCATGCCAGTGTACGACTGCTATGTGTGCATGCCATGCCAGTGTACGATTGGTCTGACTGTGGGCCGTCGGATGGCAATCAAGTCTACACTTCAATGTCGGCACCGCGCGGTGTCAGAAAGTCGCTACAACGATCAAGCCCCAAGACCCATCTTGGTGTTCTTCACAACTGCAGTGATCCTACGAACGTCAGCGTCATGCCACTACCAGAGCTTAGGACTCACGGGTTCTCAAGACCACCCTCCATTCGTCCAATCCGTGCGCCTTCCACCCATCCCATCATGCTCAAGAGCTTGTGCCCAACATTCTCTGTTCCAATACGCTCGGCGCCTTCGCCGACCATCTCGCCGTCTCGCATTCGGGCGGAAGATCCTCGATCGCCCGGTCCCGAGCCCTTCTTCTTGTCGGATTTCGGCTTGGTGTACAGCGCCTTGTAAAACTGTCCACCCGAGAATGTTGCCGCTGAGACGAGGCGGGAGACCTTGTCCTCGTTGACGTTCTGTCCCGTGCGCAGGGTCTTGGTCAATACACTGTTATTAGTCCGGCTCGATCTGTGCCGCAGGAGACTCACGTGAACCTCGCCTTCCCCTTGCCCCTCGACTTCGAAGACAGGCCATAACACTCTGCCAGCATGTGCACTTTGCGCCTACCCTCCTTGTCCATCGGGGGCACAGAGTACGCCGTCTTGCCAGAGTCTGCGATGAAGCTGCGGATACCTGCATCCAGCGCCGGGAAGCCGCGTCCACCAGGAAGCAGATTCGGCATTCGACCGGTCCGTCTCGGGTCGACCATTCCCTCTTCCTCAAAGTCTGATGGTATGTCAAACAGTTCGGCCACGCGAGTAGCGGACTCGGGGATAAGATGCGCCAGCTTGGCCTGCTCGATCTTGGACATTCCTTTGCCTTTCTTTCCCTTCTTTTTGCCATGGCTGGCGGGGTAAGGGTCGAGCAAGTCAGCGAG
>CAUG01000091.1:0-33685 GCA_000442785.1 Papiliotrema flavescens NRRL Y-50378
TTGATGTGTGCGTCGATGTCCGAGTGGTTCAAGGAGCCGGCCTTAAGCGTGGGCTTTTTAATAGTCTCGTGGAGATCCGGTGGTTTACAACCGCGTGGGTTCGAACCCCACTCGACGCAGAACGATCGTTCCCCTCAAGGAAACGTCCCCGAATTCTTTTAGCCTTGAATCCCCGTACTCACAGGTCGTGCAGTGCCGTCTGTGCTGTCCATCGCTTCTTGTCGCTTGTGTGAGATGGAATCCCAAGCCCCAGGTCGCTAGCGGCCGAGCAGGAAGGAGAGAGGAGGGGTGGAGGCGTGGGAGATGCAAGGCCATCCCCCTCCCCCGGGCTGTCGTCGAGCCCCTGCCTTCCCGCATGCCCACACTGCCCCTTTGTTCTTCGCCACGCGAGCGACTTCAGTGGCCCGCGCTTGCGGCCGGCTCCTGGAACCACTCGGACATCGACGCACACATCAAGACCTTTCTTGGACCTGGAAAGATCTATATACACAGACGGCACCTTGGTGCCTCGCCTTCCTACACTCCTACACTGCTCTCTGCGCCTCGCGGCGAAGCACAGCTGGTACTCGGGGACTTGGTGGGTTGATGGATTCGGAGATGCGGGCCCTTCCCCGCCTCTCCCGCTCTTCCCAGCTGCCCATTACAATCACAGTCTCGTCGTCTGTCGGCGTATAATCACACGTGCTGTTCAACATGGAGGGCCTGCCCGGCGAACGCCATGCTTCCGGCCGCTTCACTCATGCCAGGCTGGCGGGAGGAATCGTTGCGAAGCAAAGCCGGATTAATCGCGGAAGCAGTTCGGTCCGACACGGTCCAGCGCGACATGACGCAGCCGACAGGGTACTCACGCTCCCTCCACTCCCCTCCACCGGCACGCAGAGCTCGCCATCGCATGTGCTAGAGAGCTTAGGCCCCGATATCGTTCTGCGTTCCCATCGCTATTCGCATCTGTACATACAAGACCCACACGCATAGAATACATACAAGATGTCTCTCGGACGAATTCTCACTCTGTGCGTTCGTCACACGCTGAAGCGACTGGCTCGCGCGCCAGGATACGGCTGACAGACAGCAACAACGGGCTCAAGGTCCCCCAGATTGGGTTCGGAACGTGGCAAGCTGCTCCGGGAGAGGTCGAAAAGGCGTGAGTGGAGCTTGGGCGGCGGCGCCTGTGGACGACAGGTCGGTGCTGACTGCAGCGTTGCCGAGGCTATCAAGGTCGGATACCGACACATCGACTGTGCCCTCATCTACCGTGAGTAGGGCGCTGCTGCGTGCACCTTCTGGTCAGCCATCGAGCTGATAGTCAGAGAACCAGAATGAGGTGCGACCCCTCGCCTTCTCGAGATGATTCAAACTCACTCCAGGTCGCGGACGGCATTCGGGACGCCGGTGTTAAGCGAGAAGACCTCATCCTCGTCTCCAAGCTGTGGAACAACTCGCACCGCCCCGAGCACGTCGAGGCCGACCTCGACACCACCTTGTCGCAGCTTCGAACAGACTACCTGGACGTGTACCTGATCCACTGGCCTGTCGCTTTCACGCCCGGCAAGGAGCTCTTGCCCGAGGATTCAAACGGCAACAAGGCGATCGACACCGAGGCGCCGTCCATCAGCGAGACGTGGAAGGAGCTCGTGCGGATCTCCAAGGAGACGAAGAAGGTCCGAGCCATTGGTGTCTCCAACTTTACCGTCGCGCAGCTCGAGCAGATCATCCAGGCCACGGGCGTTGTCCCGGCCATGAACCAGATTGAGGCGCACCCGAGCTTGATCCAGCCCGAACTCTTCGAGTACTGCAAGGAGAAAGGCATCGTCATCACCGCGTACTCGCCTCTTGGAAACAACACCACCGGCAAGCCGCGGGTGATTGACGCGCCCGAGGTGATCAAGGTGGCGGAGAGGCTGGGCAAGAGCCCGGCCCAGACGCTCATTGCCTGGGCAACGAAGAATGGGTTTGCCGTCATTCCCAAGTCGGTCACCGCGTCGCGAATCAAGGTGTGTCGATGCGGTGCAGGATGTGATCAAACCTAACTCGCAGTCCAACTTTGAGGACTTTGAGCTCGAGGACAAGGACTTTGAGGAGATCAACAAGTGGGGCCAGGCCAACCGGACCCGAGCCAACATTCCCCGGCTGTACAAGCCCAAGCAAGTCGATGGTCCGCCTACACGAGCGATACTGACGACAGGTGGGACATTGACGTGTTTGGCGAGCCGGAGGAGCAGGACGCCCCGCTCAAGGTGTGGTGATGTGGCACGCACTGGCGGTCTGTGCGCGTGAAAAGGTCGTCGGGTAACTAGGAATGGGTTAGCCGATGCAATACAAGATGTTTTGTAATGACATTATTAAATCGTGTTACCCCCTCCGGGCTCGCCCTGGGCGCGTCATGCTTGGTCGCACTATGGCCCCAGAAGATCGTCAGGCCTTCACTGGGTCATTCTTGACTTTTTCACTTCGACCACCAACACCGCCAGCAACGTCGGAGAAGCACCACGCGCGCAACTCGCCGTATCTGCAGCATATAGCGACGTCGTAAATCATGGGCAAGCCAGACGCACAACGGCGCGCGTCCTTCCCCTCATCCTCTGCCGAAAACGTCCTCGCCAACGTGGACAAGCCGCTCAAGCAGACCAGCGCGGCACTCGTCAAGCATGGCAAATATGTCTTGGTGGGCGCGGCGGGATGCTGGTACACCGGGCTGTACGGCGTGGCAAAGAGTATATGGGCTAGCGAGACGGACTGGATCAAGTGGGTCTCACCGCACTGGAACGTCCAGCAAGCTCACGGCAGATGGGTCCTGGTCGCCTCGGTCGCTGCGCATACGTCCACTGTGGTCGGTCTAACCGGATGATGCGAGATCGACACTGACGGCAGCTGATCTTCCTCTACCTCGTATTCTTCCTGCCGTACATCCGGGGGTACATCCCAAATGTGAGCTTGACGCCTGCGCGGTGCGTGCTTGGGCTGAGCTCAGTACCCCAAATGGCAAGAATCAGCTCGTATGCGGGTCATCGTTCCGGTGCGTGACTCTGGAGCTCTCTCAAGTGTGCTTCAGCCCCCGGACTCACGCGCAGATGCTCACCTCGTCAATCTTGGCAGGCTGGGTCGGCTATGTCGTCGCCCTCTCGCAGGCCGGCAAGCGATCTCCACTCCACGCGCTGGGTGACGGCGTTCTCGGTCTTGGTGAGGGCAGCCTGGAGAGAATGAAGGGTGGGAAGGGTCTCGGCATCGTGTCGTCTATCGTGGGCAGTGCGTTGATCTGGGATTTGCTTAAAGACCCCTAATGCTGATGACAGCCACTTCCCTCTACGTCCTCACGCTGGGTCTGCTCGGCTTCATCCAAGCTCCCGCAGGCACGCCCGTCCGGAAGAAGCAGGCATAGGGTATGGCTCCGGATTCCGCCTCGGCCCTGGCAAACGGTCTGTGCGTCATTGATAGAGGTGCACGACCGTCTTTGGGCGCTTTCGAGATGAGCACACTTGTTATACATCTATAGAGGGCCTACTCATTCGCCTCGATTCTTCATGTATACTCATAATTTTCATCATGCAGCCCAATGCATGGATCGCGCACGGTACAGTCGGCCACCGGCGTCCAGGCGAAGCGGTGTCGACGCGCAGCGCGTCATCCGAGTTTTGATTTCGTCGCTGCTCTACCATCATTGTCCTTTGCACGCCTCTCCTCTTCAACCTATACCCATGCCAGTCCATATATAGTGAATCGCCCATCAACATGGTGAAACGAAGCTTGGACCGCCTATGGTGAGTGCAGAACGCCCGCAATCAACACAGCTCTTACGGCCAGGCTGGTCGGGACGATCCTGCTCATCTCGTTCATCTCCTTTTCGTCGCAGATCTGGGTGATATGGCCCTGGTACGGCCGCGAGCTGAGCGTCGACCTGCTCAAGCTACTTGTGCCCTTCAAGTGAGCTTGCCGATTGCCCAGCTCGTGCTCATGACAGTGCCCTGGTCTTTTTGGTCTTCTGGAACTACCGCCTCTGCGTGGTCACGCCTCCTGGATCTGTCCCGCACGGCTGGGTGAGGCGCATAACGCAGTTGATGACCTGTGATAACACGCAGCGCCCCAACATGAGCCAGATGGACGGTGTCGAGGTGAAGCGGGGAAGTCATGCGCCCAGGTATTGCAAGACCTGCGAGCATTACAAGCCGCCCCGGAGTGCGTCGGCTCGTCTTGACCCGAGGCCCTGCTAACGGCAGCACATCACTGTCGACAGTGCAAGACTTGTGTGGTGAGCTGCTTGTCATCTGCCGGCCCATATGCTGACCGTGCAGCTCAAGGTATGTCACGGAGCATCGGCTTAATCAGCTCATCTGCTCACATCGACAGCTTGATCGTGAGTCGGTAGGCGTGTATCGGCGTACCTCTGACCTCAGACCACTGCCCTTGGATTGTGAACTGTATGCTATGCCTTCAGCCTTCCGAGTGTCCCTGACCCACAGGCGTCGGCTTCAAGAATCAAGGCCACTTTATCCGCTTCCTGCTATACGTCGACATAGCGACATCGTACCACCTTGTCATGCTGGTCTGGCGCGTGCTCGAGCTGACTCCACGCTATGCCGTAAGCTGCTTGCCTGGGCCACGACTGACCGCAGCCCGAACCGTCTCTCGCAGACGTCTTGTTTCTCGTGTTCAACTTTGCCGCTTGCGTCCCCGTCTGGCTCTGCGTGGGCATGTTCTCCTTGTACCACCTCTACCTCGCCGCTGGCAACTCGACCACAATCGAAGGGTGGGAAAAGGACAAGGTGGCCACGCTCGTCCGGCGAGGAAAGATCGCAGAGATCAAGTATCCTTACGTGAGCAGATCCAGACCGCTGGTCGGCCGGGATTGACCGCAGAACATCGGCTGGAAGGCGAACCTCAAGTCGGTTCTTGGGCCGAATCCGCTCCTGTGGCTGGTTCCGCAACCGATGCTGGGCGATGGCCTATGGTTTCCCGTCAACCCAGCTGCAGGCGGTGAGTCTGCGGATACGTGGGCGGGCGTCGTGGCGCAAGATCAGGCCGCCAAGCAGGGCAATGCGAGTGGTGGGCAGGCGAATGGGTACACGGGCGAGGAGCGGTACAGGCGCCGGCGCGAGGAGGATATTGTGTAGTGGCTGTGATAGCACCTGTCAGCGAGATGTTGTAAGTACCGCGCAACCCCCCTTTGGCCAAAGCCGACAAACAGGTAGTCGCTCGTATGCTGATTCCGCAGATCCCAATGTGCAATACAACTGGCCACCGCAAGATCCGTCCAGGCTGCCCAACCCGCCACCTCCACGCGATGGTAACGCGTTCATCTACGGCGACGGGCTGAATCCGAACCTACAGCCGTCGAACGGTCGGCGGAGGCAGGTCCAGTCGGAGCAAGGGCACGAGGGCGCAGGTGGATGGGCCAGCGAAGATGCGACTGGCAGTGAGAGCTCTCGGGGGTCGTCCCCAGAGCGGTACATGTCCGACTATGATGACGAGGATTGGGGGCCGAGGACGGCGGAGGAGACGCAGGAAGAGCAGCTTCGCCGGCTAGAAGGGCGCGTGCGAAGGGGCAGTGAAGGCTGGGAGGTCCGGCCTGCTGGGTCGTGGAACCAAGTTGTCGGGATGAGAGATGGCCCGGGCCCTGCGTGGCTGGAGCAGGGGAGGTATAACGTTTACGATCCGAGTGACGACGTCATGTCGGATAGTGATTGAGCATGTAGAGCAATGCACACCCAGCAACAGATTGCATGCTAGAAATAAGATAAACGTCTATACCGGAAACAAGAGGTGCGCCCGATGAGAGCCTAGTCCCAGAGCCACGAGATCCACCTGACCCAACCGGTGCTCCTCGGCTCGGCGTCCTCTGGCTGGATCTGCTGCAGGACCTCCTCGAGGGGGATATCCTCCAGACGAACAAACTTGGTTCGCTTGAAGACTTTCCAGCCGAGGTATGCCGCAGCGACGAGTCCGATGTCACTGGTCGTCAGTCTCCACGCGTACCGCCACTGTTCTCGATCGTCGACTCACAGGTACGCAGTGATGAAGCCCGCAGCGGACCACCTGCCGCGCGTAAAGACTGCGAAGCCGTTGGTGAGGATGATGATGATGCACAGGCCGAGGGCGGCCCAGCTTGCGTACGGGGTCCAGCTGTTGGACCAGGGTAAAGCTGATCGGGGGATCCCCTGCTTTCGCATCGCGCTGACGAGTCTGAGGTGGTTTGTGAGGATTGCAATCCAGGATATGAGCACCCCGCAGCCCACGAGGTCGAGCAAATAGTAGAATACGGTAGTCGCGTTGCTGGAGAAGGACATGAAGGCGAGGAAGGACGCGAGGGTGTACGTGGCGACGCAGAGGTACGGCACGCCCCATCGATTCGTGCGCAGGAAGATGGCGGGGGCTTGCTTCTTGATGGCCAGACCGTAGAGCACCCGCGTCCCGGCGAGCAGCGCCTGGTTGGACGACGAGAATGCCGAGGTGATGACTACGGCATTGACGATCGAAGGGATAGCCTTGATGCCCGCTGCAGAAGCCATGATGACAAACGGCGATTGCGCCGCCGTGCCTGATTCGTCACCCAGTCGCTCGTCGTCGCTCGCCACGAGCATGCCGACGATGAGCACGGCGAGGACGTAGAACAGCGCGACTCGGGCAAAGACGCGCTTGCACGCCCGGGGGATGGCGGTCCGCGGGTTGCGCACCTCGGCAGCGGCCATGGCGATACTCTCGACGCCGGCGAAACTGAACACCGCATTGATCATGACTGACCAGAATCCGAGAAACTTGCCCCAGCTGCCGGTCGCAATGTACTCGACGAACGGGCCCGGGCTCTTCCAGTACCTGAAGCCGATCCTGTCAACGCCGCTGACACCGCCCAGGTCGACGATGAGGCCAAAGATGATAAGCCCGACGACGAGGCAAATTTTGAGCATGGCGAGAAAGTACTCGATCTCGGCGTAGATGCCGATAAAGGCGATGCCGACGGCCGTGGTGAGGACGATGAAGATCATGATCCATACTGCCGAGTTGAGGTCGGTCCAGAACTGAAAGAGGACGCAGATGGCGGTGATTTCAGAGGGGATGGACAGCCAATTGCCGTAGACAATGTTCCAGCCGAGGGCGAAGCCGAGCGCCGGGTCGGTGAGGAACTCGGCGTGTCGGACAAACGAGCCCGTGACGGGGAGCAGGGCGGTGACTTCTCCGAGCGCGAACTGGACCGCGCAGACGATGAGGCCGACGAGCATGTACCCGAGCAGCGCACCGAGCGGACCGCCCGTGGAGATCGCGCCGCCGAGCGACAAGAACAGGCCGGTGCCGATCGCTCCTGCCAGCGCAATCATCGACACATGGCGCTGCGACATGCCCCGGCGCAGGTCCTTCTCCTCGTTCGCAGTGACCAGATCCGTCGAATCGACGTACCGGCCCTTGGGGTAGTCCCCGCCAGATTCGACATTCGACAGCGGCGCGGGCGTGATGGCGTCCGCGTCGAGCGTGTGCGTGGCGTACGAAGCCATGTTGTCGGAGCTGTCTACAGCAATGGGGAAACAACGATGCGGCGAAGATCTTTGACGACCGCGGGCTACTTGGGTCCCTATAAATAATTCATTTCTCGTCTGACCGCCCGTCACGCCATCGCGAGCGATAAGGCGTTCGACCGGTCGTGCGCATGGCACATGGGCCATGAGCCGTGGGCCCGGTGGCTCCGCCCCTGTGTCCCCGTCCCAGATCTGCGGGCTGCTGCCGTCTTTCCCGGCGGAGGTTATTCCTGGAAGCAAATATTACGCCATGCTTGCGCAGCGGCCTGCGGCTTCATTTTGATTTTAGCGAGATGCATACCGAGTGTGCAGAGTGAATGCATCGCGGCGCGAGCCGCAAGCCGTAAGCAGCCGCAGCGACGGGGCAAATATTTGTGCCTGAGTTTTGGCTGATTTACAGCGATACCGACCACTGCATCGTTTGACCGTCTCCACCCATAGCTTGAGCAACACAAGCAGCTCGACCCCATGCGCTACGCAGTCCTCGTCACGGGTCCCGCTGGAGCGGGCAAAACGACATTTTGCTCCTCGCTCATTACACACGCTCAGACACTTGGTCGACCGGTGCACCTGTTCAACCTCGACCCAGCGGCCGAGCGCTTCGACTATGAGCCGACGCTGGACATCCGCGACCTGATCAACCTGCAGGATGTGATGGAGGAGCTCGAATTTGGGCCGAATGGAGGGCTTATCTACTGCTTCGAGTGCGTCTCTGCGTGCTCGCAGTTGCTGCAAATGCACCGTCCGATGCTGACAATCAGGTACCTGCTGAACAACCTCGACTGGCTCGAGGACGAGCTGGGCGGGTACGAGGACGACTACCTCATCATCGACTGCCCGGGCCAGATTGAGCTCTACACCCACGTCCCTCTGCTGCCCCGCCTCGCAAACTACCTCTCCATCAGCCTCAACTTCCGCGTGTCAGCAACGTACCTCATCGACAGCCAGTTCATGCAGGACAAGACCAAGTTCTTCGCGGGCGTCATGAGCGCCATGTCGTGCATGCTCTCGCTGGGCATCAGCATGATCTGCATCATGTCCAAGATGGACCTGGTCAAGGACAAGAAGGGAAAGCTCAAGGGCGATGTGGGGCGGTACCTCGACCCGGACCCGGATTTGGTGCTCGAGGATGTCAATTCGCGGACGAATCCGAAATTCCACGCGCTGAACAAGGCCGTGGTGGGCTTGGTGAGCTGCAAGCGTGGTGTCGACGATGCGGGTGACTCACACCAGATCGAGGACCAGAACCTCGTGTCGTTTTTGCCGCTGGATGTGACGGACGAGGACTCGGTCAACACGATATTAAGCCATATCGACAATATGATGCAATACGGCGAGGACGAGGAGCCAAAGATGCCCAAGGACATGGACGACGGTGGGTGCTGGTGGAGCTATCTTTCGGGTTGTCGCTGACGCGCAGGAGATTTCGATAACGAATAGACGAACCTTGTACCGCTAACGGTGTATGCATGTACAGTATGGACAGCCTGACCACTATCAACGAGCGTCGCCGAACCCTCCCAGCATTCGTCACTCTCCCGCGATGATCGCCCAGAACACCTCGCGGTCCACCGCATCGCGGTCGCTGATCACCCGATCATGGCTTCACTCGCTGAATCGATCGCCCCGGTTGCCTGTGATCAGCCCTCAGACGCCTAAAGCACTCACCTCTCGTCGTCTGCCTCTCCAGCAGCTTTTCCGTTCTAAACTGCTCATACAGGACTTCCCGCGTCGTACTACGAAGAGCCTGCCATCAACCGCCGCAAAACATCACCGAGCTCACCTTCAGATGCGTGTCCAGCATGGCATCGCGCAACGCGACAAAGTCGCTCTGATCTGGCGACATCACCTCTGCATTGCCCCATGCAAATCGCCGCAGATACTTCCCGCCCTCTCGCATCTCGGGACAAAAGACAGCGTACGGCATCTTGACTCCGTCTCCGGGTGCCACGGTCGACGCTGGCGTGGGCGGTCTGGGGTCACGCAGCTCGACTCCGCCTTCTGCTAGGTCTCCGAGGTCCGGCGACGGCGTCTTGGACCGGTCGGCCTCGTCCTCTTCATCGCCAAATATGCCAAACCCGGCGCCTGTCAGCGAGCAGAGTCCGGATCTGACGGCGGTTCGGACGGACTCGAGCTCGCCGACGGTAAGCGAGTCAGTGTGCGCCAGGATTGGCAAAACGTTTGCGCGGAGCGACAGTCGGCGGATCTGGTGTAAGCGGTCACAGCTTGTTACAGGAGATATCGACCGCTTGAGAAGGGACATGTCGATGCGTCACTCACAACGCCGACATCGGCCGGCGCGACGGCAGGAACGACGCCTTCGCTGTCGGTCGTCACGACTCCCTCGGACTCGTCGAACACTCCCACGGCGGACCAATCGAGCACTGGCGCTGACAATGTCGGACGCAGAACCGATCGTGCATCGATGAGATACAGCACTGCCATCAGCGTCTCGTACGTTCTCCGACATCACGTACCAAGATGAACCAAGTCATCTTCGCCCCTGGTTGCCCGCCTAACAATGCGCGACTCCTCCCGCATCACCGACCCGAAACCGTCTTCCATGATCCGCAACAGCCCAGCTATCCCGCGCTCACGCTCTTTGTCCTCGACTGCGCCGTGACCTGGGGGCAGACCGGGCGTATCGATCAAACGCAGGATCGTTCGGTCGTACAGGTCCTCGGAGACGTGCACTACCCGAGACGACACTCGTGTTGTGGGTGCCGCTCTGTGCCTGCTTCCCACAGGGATTTGCGCTTCGTCGAGCTCTGGAACAGCAGGAAAACTGGAAGCGGGCAGCGTGTCGGATGCGTCAGATCTCGGTCGCGGCTGCAGCGAGTCCATCATGAGCTGTATGAAGCTGCGGTGAGTGGGAGACTCGCGAGTCAAGGTCACAGCTAGGACAGGCCACATCGCCCACCTGGTCTTGCCTACCCCTCTCGATCCCACGACGGCAACGTTCAACCGGCCCATCGCCTTGCTCTTCGCCCGCTTCTTCCACCCCATCCCGCCCATGCCCGGCCCCATCCCGCTTACCCCGCTCACCCCGCTGAACCCGCTCATCTGCGTCCCGCCCGTTGCCGAGCTCTCCCGGCCCCACCTCGCCCTGCTCGTGCGAAAGTCGCCCGGCGCTCCATCGTCCTGCGGCGGCGAATCCGGATTGACCACGACTTGCCAGGGCGTGAACGGCCGGTGGAACTGCACCGGCGAGCCGTGGCCGATTATGCTCGTCTTGCGCGGGCGGGGCGAGAGCGGCGTGGACTGGTCGGCCGGCGGTGAGGGGAGGACGGGGGACACCGGAGGCGGGAGGTCGTCCCATGATGCCGGGTCTAGCAGCGGCGTCGTCAGGTCGGGTAGCGAGAGCGAGTGGCGTAGCGGCGGAGACGATTTGGGTTCGGCCTTGGGTGCTTGGGCCTGCTTCTTCTTGCGCAGGAGCAGCGGTGCCATGGTGCAGGGTAGCAATGATGTAGACGATACGCTGGAGCTGGAATGGTATGGTTGGCCCAATGTGCTGAACGAAAAGTGACAAGTTGAAAGCCGGAATCTTTGGGCAAAGGAGGGTTGTGCATGTCGTTGAAGGATCGGCCGCACTGTCCTCGCGTAGCTCCCGTTGCTTCCCATCGCTCTTAGATCACCATCAAAACAAGGTCCTTGATCGAGCATTGACCGCTGCATTGCCCAGACCTCACCTCAGCTCAGGCACCGCCATCACCCAAGTTGCCGTTATCGGACATTCGCCTCGCAACAGCCCGAATGTAGATGAAACAATGCGCCACCAGTATCGTCCTCATTGTGCCACCATTCGTCGTCGCGCTCAAATCGTCTTGCCGAGCTCGTGGCTGCTTATACCAGTACGCAAACCCTCGACGACCATCGTACATGTCGGTCTACGTACAACACGTACCGTCAAATCATCATGATATATACAAGACCTCCCCGCTGTCTATACTCCGATAGATCATAACCAGACCGCTACAACATCCTCATCCTCATACCCTCGTCCTCGGCCTGCCTGTCCTCTTCATCTGCAATCCCCATTGCCCTCTGCGCCTCGCGTTCCTCCTCCCAGTCGATGCCGTCTCCCCGCTCAATCACCCTGAGGAAGTACCTCTTCGCCTTGTCACTCAACCTTTCGGGCAGGACAGGGGCAGCGGGGACCTCCTCTGCGCCGCCCTCGACCACTTCCGCCTGCTCACCGCCACCCTCGGCCTGCTGCCTCGCCCTCTCTTCGGCTTCCCGCGCCGTCGTGAGCTCGCCAACCCATACCCTGATTGCTCGCTCCCTCTGCCGGATCGAACGCGCGCGGAGCGTCTCCCACTCGGGGATCAGCGTGACAAACCACAGCGCAATGGGCAAGAGCAGCTGCGTAACGAGCCCCCAAGGCCGACCGGTCGATTGGCGGGCAGCGAGGCGCAGCTGTTCCGCATCGGTGTCAAGGTGTACGAGCGGGATCATCGCGTTCATGACATTCCCAGAGTGGCGTGGAATCCGGGCTGTTTGCGTAGCGGGAAGTCTTCCGGCAGTGGGTCCCGGTTGAGCAGCCCTGGCATGTCCATGATTGTTCAAATCTTCCTGCGCCGGGTTCGCGACCGGTGCAATCCCAGCTTGTACACCCGCCGCAGGCGCCGCTCCATTGTTCCAGATCAATCCTGGCCGGATCTGGTTCATCGCGTCGCCGAGCCACCAGCCCAGCAGCCCTCCGCCAATGATCCATAGCCGGTAGTCGTCCCACTTCATATCCCGCGTCAACATCCAAAGCATCGCGCCAACCTTGAGCGCGGAAAAGAAGATGTGCGAGAGCGAGGCGGCGTTGATCTGCAGCCGTAGGCCGTATTGACGGATGCGCTGACCCGGTAATGCCGGACCGCCTGGCACACCGGGTGCTAGGGTGGTCGTCCGAGTAGGCGGCGGTACGGCTCGAGCAAGTTTCTGCAATGTGTACAGCACATTGATGAGCGGGAGGATGTTCGTGAGCCGCAAGTACAGCAGAAGGTGGGCAAGCTGAGAAGGGGTCATGAGGTCGAAAGGGGGTAGGTGCAGCTGGTAAGGTAGCCCGCTGCACGTGAGCTTCTCACAACATCAGAGACAAAAGCATGAACTCACTCGAGCTCAATCTCCACTTGCTCTCCGGCCAGCCCATCACGCCAATGCCTGCCCACCCGCTCGGACCATAGCGCCTTGACCTCGTCAATGACCTTGTCTCGTTCCGTATCCCACGTGATGTCCCGCTCGTCCTCGAATGCCAGCTCCCAGTTCTCCCACAACTCGTCTCGGCCGCCTTGCAGCGTCACGTATGCGCGCAAAACTGACATGACAGCGGCTTTGGCTGTCGCCTGGTCGACTGTCGGCTTCGGCACGACATCATCCCATGCCAGTGGGGTTGTGCCAAGCAGAACACAAAGGTGGTGCCGGACGAGGAAAAGGGTGAAATGCAGAGTATCGGCGATGGCCTGTGTGTTCCTAGCGGTGCCGCCGGCGATATGTAACGTTGGCGGACTCGCACCAACCATAGTCGTCCTTGATGAGGACGGCACCGGGCCCGATGCGGTGTTTCGGGTCGATAGTCCCGGTCTGGACCCGCCTAGGCGTCGGGCGACGAGGTGGAACGTATGCACCTGGCCGTCTTCGCGCTGTGCATCAGCGCACAAAGTCGCTCCGTTGCAACGATGCTCACCTCGCCGATGATCCCGCCGAGCAGCTCGTCATCTCGCACTATACGCCCCCGCCAAACCAGCCTCATGCTCTCCCGGTCCCAATGGCCCTCCTCCTCGCTGGCAACCCGATCCTTGAATGTCCGCACGGTCCAATTCGCCGGGACATTTCGCTCCTTTCTCCTGTCGTGGTCGTTGAACGGCGTCGCCACCGCAATGCGCAGCACCTCTTGTGCCTGTTGAGTCGTGCGTCGGCGCAGACCCGGAAGGAGAGGAACAGTGTCGGGCTGAGCAGTTGGTCGGTGGAAGGCGCTCAGATTCGGCGAAGTGGGCGGGAGAGGCGCTTCATGCTCGTGCCGGTGCGTTGCGCCGCCGGTGGCGTAGTCGTTGTACTCGACCCGGTCTCTATGCTCTATACCGTGCGATGGTCCTGCACGATGCTCATGGGGATGATGATGAGGATCTACCGGCTGCATGATGACAGCATGGAGAGTGGAGAGCGACAACCTGGAAACGGATAACCATGCCAAGGAAGGGTCCACGTCAATCATGTCGGATATCGCCACCCGGTCATTTGTTCTGATTGCAAATGCGACAGTCGACGGCGATCGCCGCGCGAGACGGCTCGGTGCGCTTGTCAACAAACACCCTCGACACGCGAGTGACTTTTGCGTTGCTCGCTGCATTGCACTCATCAGTCCCCGTCATCATGGCCGCAGTGGCTCAAGCAGTATCGTTCGCACCGGAATCGATGGCATCGGGGTCTTCGACGTATAACCGGATCGATGCTCCCGAAGAATCAAGCCAATCTTCTTCGCTATCGTCAATCAACGCGCAATTGATCTCGCACGGGTGGTCAAAGAAGCCCCTCAACCTCGGCAAGTTGTCCGAGAAGGACCATTCGCATGTGGTCTCTGTACTATACGAGCTGCTCGGCTCTTCGGTAGTGCGCAGTGCCCGTCATACAGTCGCTCACCCGCTGACGTCAGTCCAATCTGAACAACCTTGACGACCTGGCCGCACGTCACCGCACTCTGTCATACGAGCACGAGCGACTGTCGAAACAACACGCACAATCACGCAACGCTGTAGCTCGGTGCGAGGCCGAGACGCAGGGATGGAAAGCCCGTTGCGTAGAACTTGAAAAACGTTTCAGTGTGGAAGAAGCGAAAGTGAAGGAGTTGCGGGAGGAAGTCGCTCGGGGTCGAAAGGCACTGGACGGGGTCCGGGTTGCAGCAGTGGTGCGCAGCTGGCCAATAAGCCGAATACAGCTAATGCTCAGCACGAGGCGAAAAAGGCACAGCTGAAGCTCGACAAGGCTCACGCGCAATTGCTGAAGATCTCGAACGATTCGACCACAATCTCGCGGCCGCAGGGTCTGACATTGCTGAATCCGATATCAGGCGGGCGATCTGCGCCGTCTTCCCCCGCACAACCGGTGCTGCTGGAAACGAGTCTACGCGACCTCGCGGAGATTCGGCAGGGTCTGCAAGAAGAGACGGAGGCTTTCAGGCATGTCGCTGTGTCTGCTGGCAACGCCCTGCGCGAAGCGCTGGCAGCACGGGACGGCCTCGATGTGATTCGCCCCACTTTTCCCTGCGTGACCATTCTGACGTCGCAGGAGCCATCCCGACTCCTTCACTCGCAATTCTTCGGTCTGGCCACCAATGATCCCCTCCGAAAGACGCTGCTGCATCAATCGGCATCTTCCACTGCACACCCGACGATCGCGGATGCCAAGCTGAAGAGCCTGATCGCGGACGTGAGAAAGAAGCTTACCGAGGGCGCTCCGAAACGATCCACACAGGATGCCGAGGGAGCGGGCGAGCGGGTCGAGACCGATTTGGACGAGCAGAAGCGGATTGAGCGGGAACATGAGCGTATCAGAGTTGAACTCGAGGAAAAGGTAAAGGACTTGCAGGTGGAGATTGCATGTGTTATCGCACGCGAGGAGGAGGCTCAGCGGCTAGTCGAGGAGCTGGCCAAACAACAAGCTGCAGAGCGGTGCGTCGAAGCAGATGTCAGCGTTCAGGTTTGACTAATGTGAAGTGTCGGACGGGCCGTGTCTCGCTCACCCGAGCCGGAGAACGAAGAATACAGGAGTTTGCGAGCACAGCAGAAGAAGCTCGACGAGGATAGACGGCGGTTCGCAGAGGCTTCCGCTCGGCTCGAACACCAACGACAAAGTCTTGAGGTGGGTGGGAAGTCAACCGGGATCGGAATGGGCATCTGACTCCAGGCTGAGAGAGACGCATTTGACGAGGAGCGCCGCAGGCTCGAGACCGAAGCGATGCTTGCGCGCCTGCCGCCTTCACCGGCAATCCTCGCTTCGACAGATGAAGCAGGGCCGTCTTCACCTATCCCTCGGCACCTGCACGCTCACAAGCCTGCCTCGCCTTCTCCACTGTCGCCTCACCGGGCTCGCACACCGCGGTCCGTCGCAGTGGGCAAAAAGCGCAAGACACCGCTGTCGCGGCTAGTGCTCGAGAAGGCCGTTCGACAGCGAAGCAGGGAGGCTGCAACGTCATTAGAGCAGGAGCGTCTCGAGGCGAACGTCTTGACAGAAGGTGGACGGCACGGCAACGATGCACAGCCACGACCAAGGCCTACTGGCATGAAGCGCTCGACTATGAGCAGTGGGCACGCCAGACCGCCTTCACTTGGCTCGGCATTGGGCGGCAACACCTTAAAATCGGGAGCGAACCTTGCAGCGTCATCCTCGAATGGGGCACCTGGAGCACCGCGAAATGGCTCGGGCGAAACGCGGGACGTTCGGAGATCTACACTGGCGCGCGATCTGTCCAAGGCGGAGGGGATTGGACCTAGAGCAGCGTCCAAGCCCAAAGTATGGAGATGATATTAGTATGCAGATGGCATTCGAGTCGAGGTGGCTGTAGCTGGTCTGTTGGAAGGATCGATGCATGCAGTGGACGATCGGCCGATTTTATGCAGAGCCGGGCAATATAATCATCCGCAGGCGTGGACGTGCTAAAAGCGGAATAACCGGGACGCCACTGGGTTGTGGGTGGACTGGCCGGGTCTGGTGTGGAACGGTCCCTGTTTTGATTCCCTGGAGCCCTTAGCACGCCCATGTGCCGATGTGTTGAGGACTACATGCCAGAACCACCGATCTACCGCAAGCACCTAATCATTATTACTGCATACCTTTATCTCACCGTCGCACATTCTCCACAGGTCCACAGGCGACTCTCCTCGGCCCTCCCCACCACACCATGTCCGGGACGCTACAGGACGTCATGTATACCGGTCCGCCGACATCGTCCTCTGGATCGACGGCCTCGTTTCACGGCCCGAGCCCGGCTATTCACGACACCACCCGCCCGTCTTCCAACGGCAGTGCCCATCACAACATCGCGTCCGGAAGCAAGCGCAAAGACGTCACGGAGGATGCGGAGGACGACGAGGATGACGCCGAGGCGAGAAAGAGGAAGCAAAAGTTCACGCGCTCGCGCACGGCATGCTTCCAGGTACGCCGGCGATGAGCTCAAAGGAAGAGGCATGGTGCTGACTCCAGTGCCGGTCGCGGAAATCAAAGTGTGGATCTGCGCCGCCTGATCCGTGCTCCAACTGCATCGAGGCGGGCTTGAGCTGTACGTGGCCGGCTGAGGACGGACGGTCGAGCCGCGCGCGGATGGAGCGCAAGGCGCGGTTATCCGGGCAAGCGGGCGTCGGGATGGGCATGGGAACGGACGTCAAGCCGAATATCGGGGCTTTGCATGGTGATGGAACAAATGGAGGGGACGAGGGGAACACTGGGTGGCTGGATGAGCTGCTGCGTCAAGGGATGGTCCCTCAGCAGGGTCAGTCGATGCCTCTGGTCGCATTTCGGGTGGGCGCAGTGCTGATCAGCAGAAACGTTCCAGGCCCCACCAACCCTCTCGCATCACCCACCGCCGGGCTCGATGGACATGAACGCATCGCTCCCGCCGTCCGTCCCGGGGCCTCCCTCTACTTCATCCCTCTTCTCATCGGCTTTTGCCCAGCCACACGCCGGCCCGTCGTCACAGGCACAGCAGGCATTGTACACCGGGAATGGAAACGGGTACGGCAATCAACCGTCAATGGACCCCGCCCAGTTCATCTGGGCCGTCAGTTCACGTCTGCCCACCGTGGAGGAGAGCTCTCCATTCGACTTTGCCTCGGCGGGCTCAGGTCCCTCTCCGAAAATCACCTCGGGCGGGAAGAAGCTCAATCGCGAGGAGGGCAAGATCGTCAAGGTGACCTGGTGGAGGCCGCATGGCCAGACAGCCATCGCGCCAGGTCAGTACACAGTCTCTCATATGTGCGTCGCGCTAACAGCAGGGCTGAAGCGGATCACGCTCAAAGTCCGGGTGGACAGCCCACAGGACCCATGGCGCAATTACTCGCCCCGCCCCCTCGTGCAATCCGCATCCGACATCAACACCGAGGTCATAGCACCCGACGGCGCGCCCAGCACAGCCATCATGCGCCATCTGCTGGATGTGTTCATGGTCCACTTTGGCTGCCAATACCCGTTCTTGGACCGGCCAAGTCTCGAAGCGAAGATCGAGAGCCGGACGGGGTCGACGTTCTTGCTCAACTCGATAGCGGCTATTGCGGCGAGGTGAGCTATGGAGCTGTTCCTTGGCAGCCAGCTGACGGGTAGATTCTCGACGCATCCCGCGATCGCCCTCCCAGACCTGAAGAACTACGACTACGGCAATGTATTTTACTCGAGAGCAAAAGCGATGCTGGGGTCGATGTTGGCGGTGCCGTCGCGGGAGACTGTAGGCGCATTCATCCTGCTAGCCTCGTGTGGCTTTGCCAATGGTGAGTGGCGGGGAGTGGCGGCTCGCTTTGCTTGGGATGCAGCTGATGGCAGACTCCGAGTCGGAAGTGTGGATGATGACGGGATTGGCGGTGCGCATGAGCATAGATCTGGGCTTGCATTTGGTGAGTGATCGCATTGGCTTCTTCAGCTAGCTGACTGGTCTTCCTGGTTCGGCTGGGAGGCCATCCCAGCGGGCTCCACCGTCGAGTGCACCGCTGATACCAGAACCCGCCTGAAAGCTCAAACATCTCGCCCGAGGAACGGAGGCTAAACCGGCTAGTCTTCTGGTCCGTCCTGCTTATGGACTACGCCCTCGCGTTCGGTGTCGGCCGATCGACGACGTACCGCGTTGAAGAAATCACCCAGCCCATTCCGACACAGGAGGACTTTCACCCCATCGACTCACCGTCTTCCACGGATAACTCTGCGCCGCGCTCGCCCTTCCCCTTCTGCGCGAAGATGATGATATCGTATGGCCCGCTCATTAACATGCTCAACATGGGCGATGCTTCGCTAGAGGGCCAGATTGCGGAAGCGAGATCCGCCGCCATCCGAGAGTACAACCGCCTTCCCGGGGATATGCAGTGGAACGTCGCCAAGTGAGTCGCCTTGTCCATTCCGCGCAACATGAATAAGGCAGTGCTCATGTCAGCCTGCAACGGCATTCCCGGGCGAACCAAGCCTCAGCCTTTCTGCATCTGCATCTATGGATGCACACGATACTGGTATGACACTGTCCAGTGATGTCGGCCGTGCTCACCATGCAGGCGTCTGGATATCTAACCGGCACGAATTTGCTGCGCCGCGGCCACAAAGCCAGCCGGTCAGAGGGAAATCTTGGCGCGGCCACACCAAACTCTGCAACGGCATCGAACCTGTGGCGCAACTCGGCACGCACGATCGGCGACATCCTCGTTCTGAGCGATATCATCTGTCCGCTGGCGTACTGCGCGTTACCGTTCGTCAACCAGGCATTCTTCGTGGCTGGGTGTTGTTATGTCAAAGGTAAGCCCTTGCCGGCTGCAGGCCGGGGCGGCCGTGCTCACGAGCAGAGCTAGAAAACACATCGCGGAGCGCGGCTCCCAGTCCGGCGGGCTCGCCACGGCGCGTACCGGCAAGCCTGCAGATGTCGTCGCTCGCACCGCCAGACGCGTTTGCTCGGCTACATTCGCCTCAGCCCGACTCAGCACCCGGCGGTGTCGATAAAGACGGCAAGCATGTTGATCTCTCCCGCGCGTTGCTGGCCAGTGTGGCGAGTACGAACATCTCGACGCTGCAACAAGGCCTTGAGCGGCAGAACGTCTACTGGCAGGGCACGGCGTGGATTTCGAGCGCGCTGAAGCAGCGCGTGGAGGGCATGGCCGAGGTGGATTTGGTGGGCGTGACGGAGAAGCTGGCTAGCAGTGTCAGCCTGCCAGACGCTGGGCTTGTGGGACGCAAAGCGGTTGAAGAGGGCGAGGAGGGGAACGGACAGGGAGGAGACATGATGAGTCTATTTGGGACCGGTACGGGTTTCACGCCCGGTATCGACTGGATGACGTTCACGCCGGGTCCGGGCACGGTCGACCAGGCTGGTAACGGGGGAGTAAACAATAATATGGGCTTTGGTGAGTTGACGGCTGGGCATCAGAGACAGATGACAGGATTAGACTCACGACGTAGGTGAGATGGACTTCCTCTCGTCGTTGCCGTTCGACATGGGCCAGACGGACAGTGGGCAGAATGTGATTGAGCAGGACGTGCCATTACCGCAAATCTTCGACCCGCAGTGGTTCCGATGATTTGCCAGTGCTCGCCACCTGGCGGCCGTTTCTTGTCGAGGGCTTGTCGAGGAAAGGACGGGGGGCCTTTTGCCCTGTACTCGACACTTGGAGGAGTAGGGAATGCGAACGTTAGACGGGATCGAACAAGGCAGACAGAGCCGCGAGCAGGGCCGGTGGCGGAAGGTGCCGAGGAAAGAACGTGAAAGTAAAGGGGACGGGCTTAGATCTGCAGAGCCCCTTCGCCATTTCCCCTGCTGCATAGTATGAGTACAGCAAGCCCACCTCGATGCAATCTCGCTGCGCTTATCCTTCCTCTCCTTTTGCCGACTCTGCAAAGTGACGCCCGCTCGGACCAGCTCGGACCACTTTACCACAAGGGCTGACCGACGAGTCGTAGGCTCGTCGAATTATGATAGGGACATATCACTCGCCGAATGGTGTGAAGAGCCAGCGCCGCCCGAGAGAGAAGGAGGGAGGGGGAGGGGCGTCATCCGGACTGGGTGGCGAACGGCACCTTCTAGACTTTTCCTGCGTGGACAACCTTTGATGCTGAGCTCGCTCGATCGCCCCATCGATGACGAGTGGGCTTCTTGCTGGGACAGATGAGTTTGAAGCAAGGTGCGACTCGCTACAGGCGGCCTGGTGCTGACTCTCCCCTCAACTTGCGCTCGAGGTCGACCTTTCGCACAGCCAGATCCTACTGCGCAGCACATGTACCATGCCCATTTCGCTCGTCGAGGTGACTCGACTTGAATCGCAGATCCAGAAACAGCTGCAGGACAAATGCGTCTCGGCCATGCAGGCGCTCGAGGGCGACTGGGCGAGAGAGAATAGGGAAGAGCTGATCGACGGTCTTCGCAGCCACGTCCGGTACAGAGCGTATTTCGCAGCGCGGCTATTCACCTCTAGCCTCGCTACTATCGCCTCGATGGCCTGGGTCAACGTCGAGCGACCTTTCGCGCAGGTCGTCAGTGACACCGCGGTCAGCGTCGAAGGCGTCATCAGGTTGAAACATTCCAGGAGCACCGAGACTGATACGTTCAGATTCGTCCTGCGTCCGCGGCAAGACGCCCTGGAGTTTGCTACGAGCCTACGTCAAGACCCAGTGTACAGGGAACGCGACGGACTCGAGGTTCTCGGGTTTCAGCCAGACGATTCTCGCCGCTCGGCGTCGGTCAAGGTGGAAGTCCCCATGCACTCTCCGGACTATTTCGAGGTCCGCGCGAAAATCGAGAGCGAGTTTAAGAGTGCGATGACGGATCCTCTGAAGACAAGAGACATCACAGTTGATAGATGGATGACACGCCCATTGAATCGCAAGAGGCTGGGCGAGGCGGTCGCTGCGCTCACGCGCAGGGTGATCGAAAGGGGAGGGACAGCCGATTTAGTGAGGCTGGAGGCACGGCAAACCTCGGCGTAGGGCGTGTCGCCTGTCATCGCCGACCGCCACAGTGGTATCAGAGCCACGCGAGTGGAGATGTCTGGGCTAGTGCTTGAGACGGTACTCCAGCCCGAACGGGATTGCCGAACGTCTGTCTTGCTCCTCACAGACGCAGAGATGTATGACGTCGAGGAATAGGGTCGGGGCTCGGGCAGCGTCAAGCGCAAGCCAATTGTGCGTAGGCTGTTCGCTCTGATCAGCGATTGACAAAATTGAGATGGCAGAGAGCAACGGGGAAAGGGCATGAAGCATGAAAGGTCTAGCAGACCCGTTTCGCCACGAGGCACACTCGGTCTAGATGCCCCGACCCTTTGAGTTCGATCAGTTTGAAGCACAGTGCACGCGCCGGCGGTGGGTTATATCGAACGCAAGGAGGGGACGGGTTGTTCCGCAACCCGTCTTTGTTCCGCAACCCGTCCCCGGTCAAAGACATTGTCCGACGTTGTGGGTGGACGCGGGAGTAAGAGCAGACAGCATTTCGGTCAAGTATGACTATAGATATATCGTTTTCGCCGCGGGCAGAGTCAATGGAGCTAAAAGTCGAGGGTCTTCTTGAGCGCGGCGCTCTGCTTGACCCAGGCTTCGAAGTCGAGCGCACCATTGATCAACGCCTTGCTGGCTTCGATATCCCTCTTCGGGTTGCTGTCGTCTCAGCGCGTCCTTCCCCTCAGCTTCTCATCGTAGACTCACCCATCGACAAAAAGCTTCATCTGGTCCCAGAGCTCCTGACCCAGCTGCTTCTTGAAGTCGTCCGAGAAGAAGTATTCCTTTGGCATTGAGTTGGTCTTGACCGTCTTCCCGCTGACTCGAGACAGGGCTGCCGCCATCTCCGCGACAGTCGGCGCGTCGGTCACGGCGTAGATGTCCTTTCCTGACCTGTCAGCTCGCTCGTAAACTCCGATCACTCGACTCACGAAGCCACTTGTCCGGGTTGCTAAGCGCCTCGACGACCCATTCGCCCGTCTGACTGACCGGCACACCCGGCACAACGGTGTCATCCGGCGCGGCGTAGCCAAAGGTAAAGGTGCCGTCGTCGTTTGCCTTGACCTGGCCGTACTTGACAACGTTCTCAAAGTACGCTGTGAGGTACAGGTGCGTCACGGGGTAGTCGTTCTTCCGCGCCCACTCCGAGACTGTCGTCAGTGAATCCCGTCCTCTGCTATCGCGGTTGACATACCTTGAGCCTTCGAGTCCCAGTGGTCACACCCAAGTCCGCCGTCGAGCGTCGAGTAGACGATGTGCTTCACTCCCCCATTCACCGCCGCAGAGATGGCGTTCTGAGCGTGCTTGATCTCGCCTGCTTTGGCGGCTTCGGCATCGTATCCGTTGGTGAGGTAGAACGCCCAGACTGTCATCAGCATCACAGGTCCAAGTCGCACAGCTGCAGCACGCACAGTCTGCATTGACAAACACCGCGTCCTTGCCTTTGAGCGCGTCGGCGTACGTGGACGGGTCGTCCAGGTTCGCAGCGACGACCTCGACTCCTCGGGCAGCGAGTGCTACCAGTCAGCTCGGCGCGTGGAAAAGAAGCTAACCCCCGAGCTCACCCTTGGACTTGGAGCTGGTCGTGTCCCGGGAGAAGCCGGTGACCTTGTAACCGGCCTTGAGGAGTGAGTCAACCACGGACGAGCCTTGCTCGCCGGTAGCGGTAAAGACAGCAGCAGTCTTGGACATCTTTGTTGATATGAGGCGTGTGTTTGTTGCTATTGCTGGGAAGCGTTGCCGAGTGAGAGCTCTGAGGAGTGAAATGCTGGGCAATGGAGATCGAGTTGCGGGTGATGAAGATGAGCACAAGGCGGAAGACAAACCGCTATATATACCTCTCAGGTGCATGCACGACCACAACTCGCAACAGTCAGCAGCGCGAGACGCTGCATAAGCCTCCAGGATCTGATCATGCGGAAGACGGTCACTCTGCGGCTTCAGCTCGCCTGTGAACAGCGGAATGATCACACATCCGGCCTCTCTGCTGATCAACGCTGCCGGTGTATTTATTCAAGTAGCCCACTTGAATCTCCAAACATAATTGCGTCCCTCCCCTTACCCGCTTGTGCTGGTCATTCCGTTAGCCGGCGGTGAGTCATGCTGAGCGATTCAAAGCGAACTTGCGTCAGCAGCGGATCACATCGCCTCGTCAATGGCCTGCTTCGCCGGAGCGAGTCGTCTCGAATGGTCGATCGTCCGACGGCCTCGGGCATGACTGATCCCGCTGAGGGAACAGCGAGCTTGCTCAGCCAATGGATGCAGTGCGTCAGCGCGTGCCCGAGGATACCACACGGGGCAGGGGTCAAGAGCTCCTGGAGTGATCGCAGTCTGACGGGACAGGATTCAGCTGGATCAAGCATGCAAAGCGGTCTACGAGACGCCCGCCACTCTTCGCATCGTCTCCCAGTGCAGTTCTCCCTCATCGGATGAGCCATTCTCCGCCGAGGCGCACGGCTACGATGAGCCCGCTCCGGCATACCTTGACCCGACAACGATCGTCGTTGAAGAGGTCAAGCACGTAGCGGGCATTGACATCGGATACGACGCGGACACTGACTCAGCCATCGTCGCGCTGGTCATCCTCGACTATCCAGATTTACGAGTGAGTGGGCGGGACTTGTCCTTCCCGCGCTGTAACCGACCACAGGTCAAGCACACGTTCCTCGAGCGGGTCACACCGAACCAGCCCTACGTGCCGTCATTTCTGTCCATACGGGAGCTGGACCACGTACTGGCGATATATGACAAGGCGCTTCAGTCAATCCCGTTATCAGACGCACCCGACGTTGTGTTCGTGGATGGGTTTGGGAGGTGGCACGAACGTCAGGCGGGGCTGGCGACTGCGTTTGGCGTGGCTCGAGGTGTCCCGACTATCGGGGTGGGCAAGGACTACCAGCCACTGCGACCGGATCTTGGTGTGCCACTCCCACGTCCGACTTGTGTGGGCTCATTCTAGCTGAGTTCACCGGTCGCGCTTCCTGGCCTACTCCCATGCCGCCGTGGCCAGAGTCTACCCATTTTCGGAACAAGCAGAAAACCTTCCGGGATGTGTGCCGGGCGAAATTGCAGACTCGAGGCCAGTTTCTTGGCGTACCGCTGTACCCCGATGGCCCACTTGTAGGCGCGGTGAGTCACGAGGAGAATGAGAGGGAGAGTTCTGACCATTCAGGCTGTCTACTCCGCGCCAGGACGAGCGTCCAAGGATACCTTCCCCAGCCCCATCTATATCTCCTCGGGTCACCTCATCGCGCTACAAGACGCCATTGCCCTGACTCTTACTTGCTGTACGCGCAAGGGAGTGCGTCAGCCTGAGCCTATCATCTTGGCGGACCGTCTAGGCAGGGACGAGCTCGCGAGGTCGAGGGGCGCTTAGGTGCATGACCTCACGGTCTAGCATATAGCTACAGAAGCCTAAGCTGTCTATGTGCGGGGTATCATGTATGCCGTGTGTGGGGGCTTCCTCAGTCGTGGTAATACTTGCTGAACTTCTCAATCAGCTCCGGATCGTTCTATCGTCAGCGCCATACGCGAAGCCCTCCAGACGGGAACTCACCCTGAACTTGGCCTGGAAGCCCGAGAAGCCTTCTCGCAAGACGAGGATCTCCTGGGCCGGACCGTCCGGCAATGCCGCTTGTCGCGTCTCGCCGTATATCTGCCTGTCAGCCGGTCATCCTCGACGCTGAATCTCGACGCACCCGGGCAGCTTTCGGGCCTCTGGCTTGAGAGAGAGCGCAATCTGAGGTTTAGTTAGCTGGATACGCGACATGACTCCTGACCAGCAATAACGAACGGAAGATCACTTTGGGCACTGCGTGTCAGCTGTGGCTCGTCATGAAGCAGCAGTCCGCTCACCGGTCTGCAGACGCTTGACGAGGTCGTCCACGCTCGCGTGAAAGGTGTCGCTCGGGTAGTTGAGTGCTTGAACGATGTTCCCGCCCTGCGTGTCAGCGATCAAGTCCTGCACGACATGTGCAAGCACGCACGACAAAGTCCGAGTCCCTCACGTCCACGACTGCATACTGCTGCACCTCGCCTTGCGACCGAGCCTTGATGAGCGCCGCCAGCTCCTGCTGTTAGGATTCGGACATTCCAGACCGGCTCCCAGTACCCACATCGGCCGTGATCCACTTGTAAGGCAGCGTAAAAGACATCCTCTTCGCGACGTCGCCTGAATAATTTCTCGTGTATGCCTTGCAGATTAGCCGTGGCGAGTGTCTGAGGATGATTCGAGACGCTGTATGCATGCAAGAGGCGAAAAGGTATGACGAGCCAATGAAAGTGTCTACAAGTCAGCGTTGCTGCCATTCGGATCTGAGCGGCGGCTTCCGGGCGGGCGGCGACAGCGACGACGATGGAATCGAGATGATGATGACTGAGGTGGATTATTTCGGCGCTGCTGCTCTTTTGACATCATACATCCTCCTATCGACATGTTTGCACGAGCTGGCTTGAAGTCTTTCGTACGTCTCAATCGTGCCGTGCACGTCTGTACATACCTAAACGGCCGCATCTGACAGCAGCGAGCGGTCCCGCGCACGCAATTCAACGCTGCCCTCCTGAGGTCAAGGGCGATCTCGACGGAGGCTAGGCAATTGATCGATGATGTGAGTTGTGCCGACATGCAGGTCTTTGAATAGCCATGACACACCCATTAAGGGTGGAATAATTGCAGTCCGATCGAAGCTGACTCCAGGCGGTCAAGCAGAACACTCTGGTCGTCTTCATGAAGGGCTCACCCGATGCGCCGCAATGCGGCTTCTCGCGAGCTGTTTGTCAGATTCTGGACGTGAACGTGAGTCTGTTACAGCCCCTGCAAGCAACCACACCCTTTCGATGTCCATTTGCGGCGGGCCACGTTTCCCCAGATTGAGCTAACAAACAGGGCGTGGAGAGGTCGCAGATCAAATCTTTCAACTGCTTGGCGGATGAGGAGCTTCGATCAGGCATCAAGGAGTACAGGTAGGTGTCGTCGGCATCAATCCCATGCTCTTTACCTTGCTGCGCTCGCCTGCTTTGATCTCCCATCGCTTCATCGAGCCCCGATCTCGCAATGGACGGATCTGCGGGGCATGAACCAAAATGACCCAACCACCTCGTGAGCTGCCGCTGACCAGCAGTGACTGGCCGACGATCCCGCAGGTCTACATCAAGGGAGAGTTTGTCGGTGGAGCCGATATTATGTACTCTAGTGGGTCCGCGCCCGAGATGATCTGACCTTGCACTGACCCTAGTGCACCAAAGCGGAGAGCTGGAGAAGCTGCTTGTGAAGGAGGGTATCATTCCCGAGCTGCCGCCTCTGCCAGAGGACACGCCAGCCGCCGCAGGCAAGCAGTAGATAGCGTGGTCTTCATGTATGGATGACGCGTATACCCTCGTCGCGATTCATCGTCGGCTTCGCATCCCGTTGCAGCACCGATGCGATGAGCAATATGCAATATGACATGGCGTGCGGTACAAATCAATCCCTTCATCCCTACATGCCAACCCCGCAAGCCGCATTAAGCTGGCCTCACGCCCGGCGGGAACATCTTTGACCTCCTGAACTTCTTCTCCGCCGCGTCCTTGCTCCTCAGCGTCTTCTTCTCCGCATACGTCTCCGGACCCTTCATAAACTCGGGTCGTGGGATCTGCCACCTCATCTTCGATCGCTGCGGGTTCTCCCATCGGAAGACCTTGGACCGCATGCGCGGTGCCTTGTGCGTGTACCACTCCCATGCCAAGCTCGTGAGCTCTCCGCCGGCGTCAAACGGTGAGGGTACCTCCGAGTAGTTCGCGCGCGCCGTCGGGTGTCGAACGTACACTGCCGAGCAGGTCTTGTAGCTGGGGAGGATGTAGGCGGGGACGAAGATGTGCGCTTGGGCGTAGTGCGGTAATCGGAAGAAGGTGGTTGGTTTGGGCGTGGAAGACGATGGGGCGGATGCTGTTGATGTAGTGGTAGGCGTGGTCGACTCGCTGGACTCGGTCGTTGCGGCCTCTGCGCTGCTCTCGACCTCAGCGACGGGCTCCTCTGATGTAGCCTCCTCGGCGCTCTCCTCCTCTCCCTCTGTCTTCTTCGATTGGTGCTCCGGGTTCTGAATGAACGAGATCGCCTCCGGATCCACTGTGAACAGGTCTCCCGGGTTCAGCAAGACGTTCGGATTCCGAACCTGCCATCAGCAACGATTCCGACTCTGCTCCCACCGCCATGCCGCAACTCACCTTTTGTCCGTTGAGCTTCACCTTCCCCGTCGTGACCATCATCCGCGCGGCGTATATGCTCGGCGCAAAGCACGCGCGGAACACGACGGTGTCCAGCCGTCTCTCGACTTGTCCGTACAGCATACTCCCGATTGGAACCTGCGCCATCTCCTTCTTCCTCATCGCAAACTTCTCGTCTCGTGTCCGTCCTCCTGCCCTCTCTCGTCCCTCCACAAAGCTCGTAACGTCCACATTCTTTGGCGGCTCGACGTGGATCGCGGGCAGCTTGTTGGGGAGGTACCATCGCTCAAACTTTTTCGTACGAACCACCTCGGCGTGGTATCCCTTCAAGAAGCGGATCGCAATGACGCGTTGCTGATAGATCGATTTCGAAGATTGGCCGAACTGGATCTCCTTGCGATGCGTACCGTCCGGATGTGTCCGTTGCCAGATGTTGAAGGTATTGGCGAGGTCCCAAGACTGTGCGTTAGCTGCTGATCGCGCGACACTGCGTACGACCTACCATCCGCGGCTTGGCCCAGTATGTGTTGAGCGGATCACGGACTTGACGCCATACCGGCGTCAACGTCACCTGCGTGGGTTTCATGGTGGATTAATGGAGGATGATGCGTGATGTGTGCTGCTGTTGAAATGTCGAGGTGGTCGCAGGACGGAGGCGAATTTCGAAAAGGCCCGAACGGGAGCCACGTGAAGAAGAGGCCAGAAAGCGGCGATCGCCGGTTGTGGGTTGCTCGCGGGTAATGGTCAGACGCGATCACTGAGCCCGCGTTGAATGACGTTGGCATCGCTTGCAACGGCTACTACGCAAACAACAGCGAAGCACTCTGATATCCTTGCAACGAATCATACCGCTACATTAGACATACCTAGCGTGAGTCCCCATCACAGTGATGGCGAAATGCCCGCACCACAGTCGTCGCGTAGCTCGAGCTGACTACCAGTGCTCTACCATGTCTACCGAGAAGCAGAGCCCGGACATGTACGTGCACGGCTGCTGCTAAGGCTGTGCGATGCCTTTGGCCGTTTACCGCTGACAGCCCAGCGGTCCATCGACCTTTGAGCCGATTCATCCATTCGACATGACCGCCCCGAAGACCTGGTAAGCCGACGCAGGTGCGGCCCCAAGCTGGACCGGTGCTGATGACAGGGCCGGAACCGTCGGTGAGTGGTCTCGGATTGGTACTCTGCCGGAGCTCCGACTAACCGATGAGGGATGATGCACTGGGACAAGTGAGCGCCTTCAGGGTCAGAGCAAGATCTGCAGCTGACACACAGTGACAAGATCGTCTTCACTAAGCGATCTCTGCTCGAATTCCTCAAGTGCGTCGATTACACAAGTCTCGCGTGCGTTCTGCTGGAAACTCACCCTCAGGTCGTGCGACTTGACTGTCAACACCAACTTCTCCGAGATCCAGAAGCTGCCCAGTACGTTGGACTCGTCTCCGCTACGTCATGATTGACCAGCAGAGTACGCCACCTTCGGCCACTTTTCGCAGGCGGCCACGGACGCTGCCGTCGCCGACCTCGTCGAAGTACACTGTGCCAGATCCCGAGTTGTTATACACTAACACCCAGGCTGAGATCGCCGACCCGTCCACTGAGAACAAGGTGCACCCTTCCAAATCTGCCGTGCCCCGCCCCACCCGAAAGGTCGTGGACCCGCCAGGCGGCAAGCAGAACATCCGACTCTTCGGCGAGGAGTACGAGGAGACCGACGCCCTGTCGCTTGCTCCGCCGCGCGACGGTGGAGATGGAGTCGATGTCGAGGTTGAGAGGATGGAGCGGATGAGGGTGCACGTCGAGCCCGAGGTGGATGGAGGGGCGCACATCGAGGACGAGAAGGACGCGTGAGCTTGATTTCAGTGGAAAGGGGGTTATCTCTGATAGCAGCAACGCGGCAAGGACTTCCAACCCGCCGCCCAACTTCCGCCCCACCCGCAAGGTTCGCGAGGGTAAGTGCTGCGAGCGAGACACGGCAGAGTAGCTGACCGGCAGGACCGGGTGGAAAGTCGTCGATGGGCGAGGCCTGTGAGTGCGACTCGGCTTCTCGCGAGCTTGACCTGATGGCAGTGTTCGGAGGATACGAGAACGAGACGGAGGAGGACAGGCAGGAGGCACTCGCCTCTCAAGGCAGGAAGAAGCAGCAACCCCAGGTGTGTTTGTTCTGAACAAGTCCGCGAAGACAACGCTAATACGCAGTCTGCCGGAGGCAACCTGTGGTAGCCAATTAGATAAACATGGACGAAGCGAACAAGCACTGGTGCTGAAAATGAGGGAAAAGAAATCATGCATGCTCTGCGTCGCGTACCGTCACATATATTGCCCCTTTAGACTGTCCCTCGAGCCCGTCGTCGCCGTCGTTATCGTTTACGCCATTAACGCCACCGCTGCAGGGCATCTGATTCCGCATGCGGCGATATCCACGTGTCAGCCATTCTTACGCCAGCAACGCCCTACGCGTTCTCGTCCCTGTACAACACTTCCCAGCGCCTGCCTGGGTATAGCACAGCACTCGGCCGTGTACGTGTAACTTTTTTTGCATCTGCACAGCGACGCGAATACTCGTGGATTCTTCCGATCCATAGCACTGCAACGGCCCATACCCGCCAGAAGTCAGTCGACACTTCACAATCACACGCCTTGAGCCAAGATGGAACGCTTCACACAGAACCCTACGGAGCTGCTGCGCCTGGTCAACATGTGAGTGACGGTCCGGCCGGTGAACAAGACGACCGATTCCTCAGCGAGATCAAGAGCCTACCTAAATGCTGGTCATGGGCCGCTTCGACAAGGAGACATGCTCATACAGAAGCGCAGCGCTGACGTTCAGGGCGGTCGGCGGAGTCGCTATCGCAGGCGGAATTGGATCGCTCATCAACCACTCCTTCTCCAGCATCATCATCGGCATATACGAGGTCATCGCCGGCGCTCTGATCATCTTCTTGGAGGTCCGCCCGCCCACGGAAGAACACAGGGCGTTGATCCAGCAATATGCCAGCTTCATGCACTCGTTTATCGGTCGGGGCGTTTGTGAGTGATCTCGCTTCGGGGCATCGCGCGGTGCTGACTGCAGTCTACCTGTTGTTCGGCGTCCTGATGCTGAAGTGTGTTTGCCTCTATTGAGCTTGTGACAGCTCGCTGATGGCAGCTACTACACCATCCTGTACGTCTGCGGAACGCTTGTCGGCTTCGCGGGACTGGCGTACATCGCCCTGCACTTTGTGCCCATGGTCGAGCCGCCTTCGTGAGTGACCCGCCGCGCACTACTCCGTCATGTGTCATGTGGTGGTCAGCACGCTGACGACAGGACAATGCAGCCGCCAAACACCGACGCAGAGGCTCAGCCGGTCTGGCAGGGTCCGACGGAGTAGGCGGACAGCAGCGCATTTCCGATCGCTCGGGGCGTGGCCGGTCCCCGCTTCTTAACAACCACATATACCGAGCGAGAAAGCATCGGCGCATGGCAGGTCGCAGACATATTACACTAGACTAGAGGCGCAACACAGGGCTATGCACGCGATACTACACTTGTCGGGCTTGATGGGCACATGCCTGTGAGGTGGCCCGTCTGAAACCCGCGGGCTAATTGCGGCGGAGCGTAATGTCGGATATGACCGAAGTAGATGATGGGCACCCTACGCGCCCATATGGTATCATCGGCCAGCCATATCGGTCGAGCTGCCTGCACCGAGTGTCGAGAGGATATATCCAGTACTTGCACTTGACCTCCATTTCCGCCTTGATATAAAAGACACAACATGGGCCACATCGAACTTCCCTACGCGCAATCCAACCCAGCTCCGAGAATGCCGGCAACGTCTTGGCCGAAGGTGCTGCTCGGGGTGCTGCTCTTGCTGGCTGTTGCGACGCATCTCGGCCCGAAGCTGAGGGGTGATGCGGGAGTGGACGCCGTCGACGGCGTCGACCTCACGACGAATCTCTTCGACCCGGTGGTGTATGACGAGGCCTGGCTGAAGGAGCACACAAAGTGCCCGGTCCAACCTAAGCCGCTGCCTCCCAAGCTCGCCTGGAATCTGACCGACGAAGAGCGGGCCGAGTCACTCAGGAAGTTCTCGGCGTCCGTCGTGAGTGGTGCAGGATTGGGCGATGCGATGACGCGCTGAGGGCAGCAAATCCCGACGGAGAGCTTTGACGACAATGGAGAACCGAACGAGGATCCGCGATGGAAGCCGTTCTTCCGGTTCCAGGACTGGTTGAAGGAGACTTTCCCGCTTGCGTAGGTGCCCCAGGCCCAGTAGTCTCGAGGCTTATCTCAGACACGAAAAGGCAGACGTAGAGTACATCAACAGTAAATTTTGGCTGTAACTCCAGGTGGTCGCTGCTGATCTCAGCACTCGGCATCCTCGCGACGTTCAAGGGCTCCGACCCCTCTCTGAAGCCGCTCCTGCTGTCCGTACTCCCACGATCGTGCGAGCAGCCGACGCTCATGGCAGTATGTCCCACTACGACGTCGTACCGGCTCCGTCCTCGACCTTTGACCGATGGACGCATGGGCCGTTCAGCGGGTACAACGACGGCGAGTACATCTGGGGTCGGGGGGCCTCGGACGACAAGACGTTGCTGGTGGCTCAATGTGGGTGGCTGTGGGACAGAGTATCCCTTCCACACGTGAAAAGGCTGACCACCAGGGGAATCCATCACGCACCTCCTGCACAACGGCTTCGAGCCTCGTCGGACAATCATCTTCTCGCACGGCTTCGATGAGGAGGAAGTATTCGCTCGGCGAGGGCAGGGGCAGATCGCACCGTTCTTAGAAAAGAGATACGGCAAGGATGGACTCTTGCTCGTCATTGACGAGGGACCAGGATACACCGATGATGTGCGTCTGGACATACATATGGCAGGGTGTGGCTCATGTTCAGTTCTTTGGCACGCCGTTTGCGCTTCCTGCGATGGGCGAGAAGGGCTACCTCGACATCAAGGTGGGTGATAGGCTACGAAATACCATCAGAAGATGGCTGACGATAGATCACCGTGGGCACGGCTGGAGGCGTACGTGACAGATCGAATCTCTTAGTCAAGCTGACACGCAGCACTCGTCCGTCCCGCCAGAGCACTCTGGCATCGGTATCGCCTCGCAGATCGTCAACGCGCTCGAGTCGCATCCGTTCCCTTTGAAGGTGGGTCTATCGCTTCCAGCCGCACATCCACTTACAGCAGCTCACCCCCGCCTCTCCCCTACTCACATCATTGTACTGCGCCAACGAGCACGCCGAGCTCCCCAAGAAATGGTCGTCTCTCCTAAAGAAGGGCTCCTCGTCCTACGCCAAGCTTGCCGAGGCCTACGCCGCCGTGTCGCCCGTCAACAAAGCCGGCATCCGCACGACTACCGCCGTGGATGTGATCAACGGCGGTGTCAAAGTCAATGCCTTGCCCGAGGTGGTCACTGCCCTCGTCAATTTCCGGATCGACTTCTCCGAGTCTGTCGAGTCGACGCAGGAGTATGTATCGCGCCTTCTCCGTGCCGTCGCGAAGAAGCACGACCTTGCATTCTCGGCGTTTGACGCGAGCGTCAACTCCACCGAGCTGGGCGGCAAGTACATCAAGGTCGAGACGCTTGGTCTACCGCTTGAGCCCGCCCCGCCCACTCCCGCGAACGGCGGTGTGTGGGACTTCTTCGCGGGAACCATCAAGGCCACGTTCCCTGGTCCGGACGGCGCTGAAAGGATTGTATCACCCTATGCGAGCACGGGAAACACGGATTGTAAGATGTACTACAACCTGACCAAGAACGTGTACCGGTTCATGGGCGGCCGTCTCACCAGCAACACAAATGCGGTGAGTCATCAAATAGCGCGCGAAGCCGTCTCGGCTAAGATGCAGCACACGGTCGATGAAAGGGCTCTGATCGAGGCTCACTTCGATATCATCGCTTGGGTGCATGCCATCATTCAGAACGCGGATACCTACGACGGGGAAGAGTAGTGGGCCGAAGCGACCGATCGTAAACGACACGAGCACTGCCATAGATGGACACTATGCAGCTTCTAGCCTAAGCCCCGGGCCTTGCTGTCGAGGAAAGGTCTTAATTACCACCTGGAAGTAGTATTAATGACTCGATTACCATTTCCAAGGTCTTAAATGCCATTTTCATTACAACGATTTGTAATCGAAATCGCCTCTTCTTGAAAGCAGACGTTTTTACTAGGCATGCATGCATGATGCTCGGTATCATGCATTTTAGGAGGTCTAGAAGTTAGGGGGTTAGGGGTTTAGGGGGTTACGGGGAGGTGGAAATGTGATACTAGAAGGCGAAGTTCCTAATGGAACTGAGGCATTTTTATTCAGATTGTATTCAAATGGTGTTAAAA
>CAUG01000092.1:0-56785 GCA_000442785.1 Papiliotrema flavescens NRRL Y-50378
CCGGGACCGGGCTGTAACCCCCTAACCCCCTAACCCTACGGTGCCAGGCATGGCCCCCGCGGACACAGCAATTGTCCCAAGTCGTTGTCCCACAGCATAGAGAGCGCGCAGTTGACGTAGGTCCGGCACATAATGTTGCATACCCGTCGCGCCTCGAGTCATTGACACTTGCATGCGAAACAGAGTGCTGGAAGCGCCCAAACTTGTTGTACAGGCCACGCGTACAGAATCATCATTCCGCCCACTATCTCTCAGTGCGCGGGGGCCTGAGTCCCATACAATCTGTCTCCAACGTCTCCAAGTCCCGGAACGAGGTAGCCCTTGTCCGACAGCTCCTGGTCAACCGCGGCAACAAAGACCTGTTCATCAGATGTCACACAGCACGACCGTGCCCGTTTGTCTCACCTGGACCTCCGGGAACTGCTTCTCAAGCAAATCTACGGCGTGCTGAGACGCCAGAACCGAGACCAAGACGATGTTCGACGCCTTTACCCCCCATGCGACAAGAATCTGCAGTGCCGCGATCGCGGTGTTTCCGCTGGCCAGGATGGGGTCGAGGACGAACATGTTCGAGACGTTGCATGCTCGCGGGAGCTTCGAGTAATACTCTACAGGGCGCAGGGTTTTGGGATCTCTGGTCTCAGCCGACAATGCCTAGTCTCCGCAAGGCGCACTTACCTGAATAGCCCGAGGTGGAACACCTTTGCATCGGGAAATAGCTCGAGTAGTGATGTCTCCATACCGAGACCGGCCCGTAGGATCGGACTGATGCCTAGCTCCCCCTCGTAGCCGTATTCGGTGAACTCGACACCAGCCTTTGTAACCTGTGATAGCCGTCAGCATAAGGATGAATAGGTGCTCGGCACTACTTACAACAGTCGATGTCAAGGGCAGAGCATTCGAAGCTTCAGCAGCGACAAGCGTCGCAATCTGAGAGACCCCTTGTCTGCTGTCAGTGGACATCACGTTGCTGGCTCCGCCATCGTGCGAATAGCGTAAGACACAAACCTGAAGATTGTAGCGGACGCATCGCGGTTACGGAGTTCCGAGAGGCGAACTTTGACCGCTGCGAGCTGACTGATGTGAAGAGGCATGTCGGGTGTGTTCCACTGAGGTTATGATCTGGGTAGATCAAGTACGCGTCTTCAGCCGTCATCCGGCGTATATAAAGCATGGCCATACGGTCAGGTCGTTCAGGCAGATGCAACCGGGAGAGATTAGGCCCTACTCGGCCGAGTGACCCACAGATAGCGCCAAATGGACCAAAAATCTGCTTCCGTTCACCACCGACAATTTACAGCTTCCCGGCTCGTATGCACGGATTACAGCGTCTTGGCTCGGACGAGCTGTTCCGGAGTCGGTGCAATACGCATGTCATGCTCGGACCCGGAGCTGGACCCATTGATCGATCACGAGTCACATACGGGGCGCCGCTGTCAACACGTCTCTATCATGAATGCGCTGTGCGCGACGATTAGGCTCAAGACGAACGCCGAGTGCAGAGGAGAGACAGCCTGAAACGGCCGGGATCTAGTGTCTCTGTTGCTGCTACGTGTTGCAAAGATGATTGACCCTTCAAACGACGAGGCATGCTCTTGACATCGAGTGTACTAGGGTTTTTCTACTGTACAGGCTGCCGAATGTCTTCGGGCTGCGGCAACGATCCTGTCCTGTGAGAACCCGCGTTGCTGTCTCTCCCAGATGCTCGATCAGCTGAGTTTACACATGCGAGCCTCACGTGCTCGTAGTGGTGATACCTTTCTGGCGAGCCAAGCTTGACGAGCTGAATTGCTCGTACAGCTCGCCCGCGGTAATCGCCTTGGTTTTCTTATCGGCCCCTCCACCTTCAGTCACCGGTCGGAGCTCCTATATGATCAGCAAGACTGAACTGCCCCCACCGGCGAAATCCGGCTCACTGTCTCAGGGTCGGGAGTCGCGAAGAATGCGATGCTCTGCCTGGCTGCCATAGTTTCTTGGCTTGACGCCGGGAAGATTACCCGGTGCAAAGTGGCCTGATAAATGCCGGCGCTCCAATACTCCATGGCGATACCAACATTGACGAGGAATCCGCCTTCGGCCGGTACAGGAGCATCGAACCAGCGACTGCCGGCTGCATCAGGCGTCGCAGGGTCAAGATTCGCCGGCAGATACGCCTGGAGACCAGGCATTCCGTTCGCCTCCTGGAACACTGGAATCAGTGCTGGTCCAAAGATCATATCAGACAGATCCCGCACATATGGTGAGGGTTCCCCAGTCTTTGTGGTCTCCCGCTCGGATGTCGATGTCTGTCAAAGCTGCGCGCTGCTCTGACTCGAGCGGAGGGTATCTGATAGTTGTCAGGGTCGTCTTCTTCCCAGACGTATGGCATTGGGCGAAATGGTCTTTAGAGAGCTTCCGTCAGCGCAGGAGCTAATTGTTCACGAGTCGCTTACCCCCAAAGCGAGAGCGAAGAGCTCCATAAGGTGCTGCGAGATGTCCCAACATCGCTGATAGAGCTCCTGGACCAGCTTTCCTCGAGCAATCTCGGTATCGGCCCACGGCCAGGGCATCCGCTGGGTTTCGAGCGTGGCATCTGTGCCCCATGCCCATGATCTGGATGAATTAGGGTGCTCGACACCTGCTTGCCGATCACACTCACTCCTTGTGGTCGGTCTTACCGTCTACGAGGGCCTGCTGTTTGTATTGAAGGTATCCACCTCCGCTCGCGCCCTTGTTGAACTTGTTCTTCTCTGCAAGATCCTGAGCGAAGAAGTCTGCTGACTGGATGGTGATCAGTCGAGCGCTGAGTCAGGCCGGAAGCAGGAATAGCTCACCGACGCGAACATCTCTCGAATTAGAGGGATCGGGATATCTGTGCCCTCCACCGCGAAGAAGCCAACCGAGGACAACGCATGCCGCATCAACCTCGCCTGTTCCTCATACGAATGCTCTTGCAGATTGATAGTGGGAATGACCGACATAATTGCAGTGCGTGGGATGTCTGATAGTACAGATATTATGACGCGATAGTTTACATGACGCGATGGTTCATATAACGCGATGGTTTATAGGTCCGCCCACAACGCGTCTTTCTCACGGTGAGACTGGCACTGAAATGACTCGGCCGGGTTAAGCACGGCCGGGTGAAAGACACCGGGTTCACCAGCCCGCGGCAACATGCGGCCTCGCTGTAGGTCGACTCCGGACGAGCCTCGTCGAGACACATCTGATGCGTTCTCTGAACCGGCGACTCGAATATAGCTTCGCGAGGACATGCCACTCGACCGATCAATTGGGCATACAAGAGCGAGCGCTATCGGACGACCAGCGCTCCGCTAAAGAGGACCGTCCGTTTGCGGGCAAAGCGCCGCCTGAGACGTCCAAGACATGGTGTCCGCGCATGCATGTTTCGATGTATGGCCGCTACTTTGACTCAGGCTTCACGGCGCCGTCCAGACTCAAGCCGCTCGCAATGTCGCCAACGCCTCAGCAACCTTGCCTCCAACCATCGCGTTGTTCTCAATCAGTCGAACATCTAGGATCAGCTACAATTCGCACATGGGCCGGGGTACACTGACTGAGTGCAAGCGATCGGTTCTCTGTCAGCTCGCCAACTCGCTTGAGCAACCACGGCGACACGTCTTTCCCGCTTTTGTCCACCCCACGTTCGAACATCTCCTCGATTGCCTGTTCCACGGCAAGCTGGACGGCAGCCCCATCGGCTTCCGAATCTGCGGGTATGGGAACCGCCAGCAAGGTGCTCAGAGGGACGGGCAGCGACAAGCTCGCGTCTGGGCGTCAATTTCACCCCGCGTGGAATCGCCTCGGTCTCACCGATGATGCGCGCGGCTACGACGGGATCCTGGACGGCCCACTGGGTCTTGATATCAGTACAGAATAGCATATTGAGTGACGGAATGATTACCTTTTGACCCGAGTAAGGGGTATAGAAAGCCGGAAATTCGGGTTTCGGACCATAGGTAGTTACACAAACCCCTTGAGTCTCGAGGTATTCGAGGGTCCGCGGAATGTCGAGGATGCTTTTCGCCCCCGCGCAGACGACTGTCACCGGCTGCCGAGTGTTAGTAACAGCATGCGACCCACGTACACGTACAGTTCGACCCAGTTCGGTCAAGTCGGCGGAGATGTCCATGCCTACAATCAGCATGGTGGCATGTGAATGCTTCGACATATACTGACTGCTCTCGGCTCCTCGGTGAACGCCTCCGATACCCCCGGTGACAAAAATGGGTATGCCTACGCTACTGGCAATGTACATGGTTCCTGCCACTGTCGTTCCGCCGAGTCGCTTCTGAGCCAAGACAGGAGCGATGTCTCGTCGTGAAGTCTTCACCGCCGTCCTCAGGATGTCCGGATCCGCGATCATCTCCAGCTCTCCTTTCGTCAAGCCCACGTGGACCTTGCCATCGATGAGTGCGATCGTCGCCGGGGTGGCACCTTGAGCCCGAATGATGGTCTCCACAGATCGAGCGCAGTCAAGGTTCGTCGGAGGCGCCATTCCTGCTGATCAGATGACGGCTGGAAAGAGGTGAGACGGCAACCACCTACCGTGAGTGATGATGGTCGATTCTAGAGCCACAATACCCGTCCGAGCGTGCATCGCGTGAAGGACCTCTTCGCTAAACGTGACCTTGTCTCCCTGCGGCATGAGTTGTCGCTAGTGGGTCTCCCAACTCGACCATAGCTCACCCAAACTTGACGCGCTCGAGCGACATCGGAGAGCCACCTTCGCGCTGCAGCGAAAGCAGGTCGTCCGGTGCTCAACATTTGGCGAAAGCTCATCGTGCGGTGCAAGTTTCGTTTGAGGATGGTGCGAAGTGCAGACAGTATGCAGCAAGAGTTTGTAGCGTATCTTCGCCTATCGTTATGTATTCGGCAATGATCCCGAAGCGAGCATACCACAGGGCGGGTGGAGATGCAGGATGATAAAGACGAAAACTCGCCCGAAAGTTGCGCAGTGCGAAGTCCGGCCGAGTTGTTTCCATTCCATCCGAGATTGCTTTCGAGCCGAGAGCAGAGCTCCCGTGGTTTGCACAAGATCAGACGCACTTATTGACTCTCTTGATCGACGACGTCCGGGACCGACTTACTTATCGTCCTGAGCATGGCCTGTTCTCAGCGAGCGTCCTTCCGACTCGGACGATCTCTCGTTCAGAACATCGACACCGTAGGCCGCTGGTGCTTGGGTCAGTCCTTGTTCTAGGCCCCTCGCCGCGCGTGTTGGGTTCAACTTATGCAACAGCTCACGATCCCAGACAGAACACTCGGCTATTCGCGACGACACGACTTTCCGCCCGACATGTTACGCCCTTGGCACGCGGGTTGACCTCATCCACATTACCCTCCCCGAGCATACTAGTGTTCGGGGCTGCCGCCATCGATCTGCAATCAAGGACCACAAATAAGCTATTCCCCCGATCGACAACGCCTGGGAGGATTTTCGTGTCGCCTGGCGGTGTTGCACGCAATATGGCCGAGGCTGCGCAAGCTCTGGCAGAGCCGAACGCCGTGAAGCTCATCTTTGCCGCGGCCCAGGATCCGCTAGGCGCGCTACTGGCTCGAGAGATGCAGATCTGTGGTCTGCGTACCGATGGCATCGTGCATCGATCAGGCGAGTCGGCAACAGCGGCCTGCACCCTAGTCCTTGACGAAGCGGGTGATCTCGTTAACGGCGTCTCAGATATGGCCATCGTCGAGACGATAATGCCAGAAGAGGTGCGTCAATTCAAAATTGCCTCGTTGCGGCCCGCGATTGACAGCTTGGACAGATCACACACGCTATACTTGGACACGATGGATCCCCCCCGCGACTTCTCCTTTTCGACTGCAACCTTGCTGTGGCGAGTATACAGGCTATTGTGGAGCAGGGAAAGAGATTGGGTATTCCGGGTCAGTTCCCATCCTGGCATTCATTGTCTGAACGAGCAGTATTCTGTGAGCCTACCTCGGGGCCAAAGCTATTACGCGCGGTCTCCGCACTTCAGTCAAGCGGTTTGCAGATCGACCACATTACGCCCAATGCACTCGAGCTCGGAGCCATAGCCGAAGCAATCCAGACCGGTACCGAGCCCGACCTTTGTTTCTCCGGTGAATCATTACGGGAAATCGAAGCATGGACCGCGGACCATCAGCGCCGGTGGATACGAGATGAAGGTGTTTTCCGCAACGCGCTATCCGCATCCGTTCTTTGCAAGACTTTCTGGGTCAAGAACGGCTCCAAAGGACTGCTTCGCGTGTCGATAGGGACGGAAGCAGCGCAGGATGGCGAGCTGCGATTAGTAGCCCTCGCGAATGATGGTCGCCGCGTCTTCGTCGACGTCCAGTTCCACGCCCCTCTGGCCATCCCACCAGAGGACATTGTAAGCACAACTGGGGCCGGCGATACTTTAGCAGGTAGTATAGCGGCTGGCTTGGCGACTGGCTTAGCGGAAGGAAGTGCAGTGAAGCGAGCTTTGCTCGCTGTCGATCGAACCCTTCGTAGTCGGAGAGCAGTTGGCAAGACGCCCGCCTGAGGGCGTACAGAGGTCCGAAAGTTAGTACCCATGGGTGTAAGATGCAGCTCCTATAAGCTCCCCAATAGGCGAGCGGCTCTCTTGTTACATGAGTGCTGCCGGTCTTGAATGGTCATTCCCGCCTTTCAACTGGACGGTTCGGAGAACTGTCAGAGAACACATGGTTGGCTTCTGATGCTTTGTCGACAGGCGACCGATACCGTCAAGGATAACGGATCCAAAACGCGGATCCAAAACTCGACTCGGCCGAGATTTCTCACGATAAGTGCTGGCACATATTTCAGCAGCGATCACCACGAGCAATTCTAGCCGTAACAATGGACACGCCGCGTATCAGTCAGAGACAGCCAAAGAGGTGAGCGGTAGCGGCAAGCACGTGCTGACCGAAGCTGCATGCCATGCACACGGTACGTCGGCGTGAACGCAATCGGCACTACTTTCCAGAAGGCAAGGGGCTGATGGTTTCCCAGCCGCAAAACCAAGTGAGCCCGCAAAGTTTGCCGAAGCCGACGACTGAGCTTAGATGTGACAAAGAGGTACCCTGCGGATCGTGGTGAGTCAAGGGGATCCCGAACAATGCTGTGAGCTGATCAGCGGCGTGGCCCGCGGGGCACCAGAGACGTGCAAGCACGAGCGCGTGGTAATCTCAAAGTCTCTGTCAGTGCCGCACCGCCTGCCCAGGCAGCACACTTTCGCAGCTCACTGGCAGCAAGTCCAGCACCGCTCTGCGATCGTTGCGCGATGAGGTGATCAGCGCCCATCAACGTATGGATCTGCGCGTGCAAAAGATGGAGGCTGCGCTTGCTAGAGCGGAATCGAACGCGATGGCCGAGACTCCCACTACAACGCTTTCCTCGGCATCGATGCTTGGGTCTGGAGCTGCTGTCGTGGAGGCGTATACCCCGAGAGGACAGGTTCCGGCGGATCAAGGAGCCGAGACAGCTCGGCTCGAATCTGAGGCTATGGCGACGCTCGAATTGTGGGTTTCATCAAGTGTATTTGAGCCGGCTGAAGATGCTGCAGTTTGGCCATGGGTCGCCTACGTATCGCTAGAACGGAATCTCCAGACCTGGACTACCCCCTCAGGATGGTCAGACCCGCGACGCGTGGCTCTGGGGCAGGTCGAGATCTGCTCGAACCCACCTTCTTGCTGATCCGCAGTCCGGGCGCGCGACTCCTGCGGAACGCAGAGGACTTCCGAAGCCGATCGAAGGTCGCCAACGGGAAATTCTCATGCACATGCCCTCTGCGGATCTTGGGCGCTTGTTACTCTCCTACGATGTTCAATATAATCTCTGGCTACACAAGTGGGTCAGCGACCAAACTTTGGCTCGACATTGCTGATACCAGCTGCTACTCACCAAAGAGCATGCGTGCGTGCCGTCAGCTACTCAGTGGCCTGACTTACAGTTGCCGAGAGCGAGATCTTCTGGCTGCTCAAAGACATACCGCTGTACCAAGACGATGTCAATTGGAGCTTCATTTCGTTGATGCTCGCCATTTACGCGGTAGGTCACCGGGACTAACAGCCGTGGGCTCATACTCAGTCCGCTATCATGCATATGCCTCGTGCTATATTTGCCTTGCTGTTTCCCAACCGTGAGTTTCCTCATTCCATTCGGCACTCACGGGCAGAGAACCAACTGCAAGCTTGCGATGAGATGTTCGATGCCGCAGTCGATGCTCTCAGTGAAGCACGATGGATGTCGAAGCGGAGTCTGTAAGTGTCGCTTCTGACGCCGAGCTGACGGTTAGCTACTCCTTGCAAGCTATCGTTGTACTCGTGTCTCCTGCCAATCATCTGAACAAGGGCGATCTCTATTTTACGCTCTTGGCAACCGCCATACGGTGAGACTTGAGAACGAACAGCCGGTCTTCGCTGACACTTAGGATCGCGCAATCGATGGATCTTCATCAGAGTATGCCACCAATCAACTCGGAGCGGAAACTGGGATCAGCGATGGACACCGATGATGAAGTGCGCCGGCGTGTATGGGCACACTTGGTCATGCAAGGCGAGTGTCTACCAGAGATGATGTGCACTTGCTAATGCCGAACAGACTGGTTTCATTTGCCGTTCAATGGCACAAATTGTAGGGTGGAAATCATATCGGGCGGGCTACGCTGACAGGCAGCAATCTGTGCCACGCAATGCCGGGTTCGAGAACCGGTGGCCATACTCGAACAGGCGACAGGCAGCAACAGCGGCGACGATAGTGCCTTCGCAGGGACAGAACATATCGCTCATTTGTTGAAACGTGGGTGGCTGCGTGGACCCAAATGATCAGAGTTGGAGTCTGGCTAATGGGCAGTCGCATCCATAATCTACAGGTGGCTTTTGGGACGTCTCATGTGCCGCCTACGCTGACAAAAGGCTCTATAGTGACGTGCCACCGTGGGCGCAGGCTCCATATAGCGGAGTGCTGGCAGCCAGTGACCAGCTCACAGGAGTACTTGAAGCCTTGCCCCTACATGCCGAAAATTCTCGACATGCGGAAGGCGTAGGTCCCAACTGGGCAGAGACGCAAAGGCGAACTCTCCTGGTGAGACTTTTGATCGCTCCTGTTGGGCTGAAGCTGATCGACCAAAGATTTCCACAAGCCACAAAGTGCGTATACACGCATAGCTAAGCGCCATGTATCTGACGCTAGATCATGGTGGCCCACCGTTCGCACGTGGGGTTGGCACTGCGGAATGATCCAAGATATACTCGATCGAAGGAGGTTTGTGTCGGAAAAGCTGGAGAGCGCGCAGCTTGAAAGAGCATGCGCTGATTGACAGACCTGCATACATCACGCCAGACGCATCCTCGAAGTGTTTTTCGGCTACGAGGACGAGTCGTTCCGGAAAGTTTGGTGGGCGAAAAACCGTGTAGCGCGTCTCAAGAGCTGAGGAACAGGACGGTCCTCGCGCACGTCATCTCGGCTTCGCTATTCTTGGTGCTCTCACACAAGTACACCAACGACGCTGACGAGAAACTGGCGGTCTGCCAGCTTGTTGACCATACCTGGTATGTGCTCAACGATCTTGCACCGGTATCAAAGCTCGCACGCCGTGGTGCCTCACTGCTTTTCACGATGAAGCCTGCTTTCGGACTGGCTTCTCCCGCTGGCCTTCAGCCAACCGACGCTTGGAGTAGCGAGTGGCATGGCGACGATCAGAAGGTGCTACAGCGGATCCAGCAGTCTTTCAACAAGGCTCCCACCGCAGCTTCTCCCCGTCCGGCCATGTCCCACGCTTCTCTCGCGGAGGACCGAGATCGAGATCTCCTGGACTTCGAGGCGAATGTGGCCACCCGCTCAGAGGAGCCTTGGGACTTGAGCGACTTCCTATGGTTTCAAGGGGACGAAGATGAGAATTCCTCGGCATCGAGGCAGATGTACGACTGGCCCGGCGCCGATGGACTCTGGGAGTTGGAGAGCGAAATCATATGATCACCAGGCTTCCAAGCTGAGGCTGTTGGTAGACATCGAGAGTAGACTGAAGAAGGTTGTATGCATGAATACCCTAGAAGATGGTCCCATCGCTAATGACATCGATAGGCGGCCCTCCGGAAGCTCTCTTGATCGCCGCAATCTCTCGGCCAGCCTTCCAGGTTGCGCTTTCAAGGACTTGAGGCAACGTGAAGTCGTAAGCCAGCTTGCCTCGGAGCCGTTGTGCAATTACATCCCTATTTGTGTCAGCTCGGAATCGAGAAGGGCCCAGTCCAACTCACAGCGCGATTACAGTCAGGGCGCGCCATTCGATGATCGCAGGAGAAGACGCGTCGAATCGCGGAACGTCGTCGTTCGAGCCACTAGCAGCTTTCTGTCCCCGTTTGGTCAGTTTCAGCAATCCGTAGTCCACGAGGAGTCCGCCATTGCGATATTCTGGCAGCCCTACAGTTAGCTAGCCACAAGGTGAGACTTCTGGCATTCTCACCTGTCATGCTGTCTGCAACGCCCTCTATACGCCAGCCAAGGACTTTCTCCATCGGCTCGATGAGCGAGTACGTGAGCCACTGGCTCAGCTTGTGGAAGGGGACACTTCGATGAGCAATGTCTCTGACAATTTCCGGCCTCGCTCACATGCAGCTTTGATCGTCCGCCGGTAGGTTGAGCGCAACACTGAGCGCTTCACACGGCCATGCGTCTCCAAGAGACACTCCCTCTAGATGGGTCCGCTCTTTGGGCCAGACGCTGTTCAGGCCGTCGATCACCACACTCCACAGGGATTGTATGGGGATCTCGGATCCATGCTTCTGTGAAAGGTGATCTGAATGGTTAGCCTATCGATAAAGAGGCGGGAGGAACGGTTACCTAGCATGTTTCCTGGCCGCGACACTTGTCCTCCGAAGAGTTGTCCTTGCTCTCGCAACGCCGCACCAAGACGCGATAGCAAGCCGAACCGCCCATCAATGCCAGTCATGGGATTTCCATTCGATACCTGCAGTCCTCTAGCCAACGCTTCATTGGACAGTGCAGTGAGACCCTCCGCTGTTTGTCAGACGTTTCTTGGTCGTCGGGTACCCACCTGTGACTTGACAGGGTGTCACGGGGTCATGCGAGAACGCTCCATCGAGGAACATCTGCAGACTTGCGACCGCAAGACCTTCGCTTCGACGTACAGTCTCGCCAGTGGTGGTTGTGAAACTCCAAGTCTTACCCGCCCCAGCTGCATGACTCAGCTTGTCATCCTATCTCAAGGGCGTACCATCAAGCAGGACAGAAACCACAAAGAGGTCAATTAAACGCTTGGCAATCTCAATGCTCCTCACTCCGGCGGTACTCCACTCATCGATGACCGGTTGGAGGATATCGGCAGTTGTAGGTGTAGCGAAATGCCGCCAGCGTGAATGGGGGGGAATCTGTAGATCAGACCGCTGCGTCGGATACGTTCGCGACGCGTACCGAAGCATATCTGTCTCCGTAGTCTCGCTGTGGCTCAGCGTCGCATCTCATTGAAGTCTTATGCCTCTAGAGCTTACACTAATTACCGAAGCGCAGAAGTCGACCACCTCGTCATACCGCGTCGGGTCAAGCTCGAAATATAAAGTGCGGCCTTCCGTCGCCAGAGCGTATACAGCCGCACATCTTTGCCGAATGGGTTCCAACGAGCGGATGAAGCTTGCGTCCGCACTCATGACTGAAGACCGTACTGTCCGACTGACATCATCTGCAAGACATGCAGGATATAAGGGCATTAACGGACCTCTTCGATAGCGTTCGTCGGAAGCCCGGCGGAGAAACGCGATACTCGGGCGGGCGAATTGTACTTTTGGTCGAGCGGGTGAGATCAACCGGGTGAGATTGGCAATCTCGCCCGGTTCTTTAGCCCAGCAGACCATATCGGCCGCCACTATAAGACATTTCGCTGCACGCCAAAGTGGGACTCAAGCGTTGTCGTTGTCCAGCCTGTTCATCATGTGCGCTACGTGCGATTCTAAGAAGGAAGTCGAGATGTACCCAGAGCGGGTCGTCTTAACCAGTGAGCGCGTCACTTTGGTTCACGGGCTTTACCTGATTGACAGCCCACACCAGGCAATCAGGCGTGAACCCTTTGCCTCTTGCTTGGGGAGCCAAAGATCTACAAACGCGAGGACCAGTGCTCGCTTCCCGACAACCAGCCTCCCTTGGCTGTCGAAATGCTATCGGGTCTGTTCGGTTCTTCGGGTCCACAGAGGTGGATGCTGATAGTCAGGGCACACAGCGGCTCGTACAGCATTTATCGAGCACTCGCGGTTGCTATGGAGACTCTAGATGCGCACCACAAGCCCGATTACACCAACACTCATCCTCCATTCGACATTGCCTTTCAGCCCTCCTGGGCAGACCCCGGCCGCATCGTGTCTTTGGACCCATGGGGCCACTTAGCCCAAACTGCTTTCAAGACAGTGAGTCGTCTGCCCCCGCAACGATGCTGAAAATAGGAAATCGACAAGGGACTGGACATCAAGCCAACCATCTCTTGCACCCGAGCGCACATCAAGATGCACGAACTCGACGAGGCCGTCCGACGGGGTGCCCTGGAGGTGGATGGAAAGATCGTTACAAAGTCTCAACCGTTGCCCGCTCATCCCGAGCTCGACCCCGGGGTGGAAGTCAACACCTTCAAAGCAGCGATCGAGCCTGTCTGGTTTTTGCCCGGCCTCGCTGTACGTCTGGGCGTGGAGGAGAACCTGCTGCGCCGAGCGCTGTTTGAGGGTGAGTCGTACCACAGCGCGGCTGTTGGAGGCCCACAACTGACTTGAATCAGAGACTGGAGGCATGTACCCCGAGCTGCTTACTCGGCGTGACCTGGACCTATTCTTACCCCCCATCGGTGGCCAAACGGTCTACATCTTCGGCAACCCAGCCTATCTGTCTGATCCTTCAAAGGAGCTGACAGTTCGTGTCCACGACGAATGCAACGGATCTGACGTCTTGTGAGTATCGTGCATTGTTTGGGCACATACTAAATCACAGCGGATCCGACATTTGCACTTGCCGACCGTATTTGATTTACGGGATCGAAGAGGCCATCCGGTGCGCGCAACGAGGCGGTGTGGGCTTGATTGTCTACTTCCGTAAAGAAGGCCGAGCTCTAGGAGAGGTCACCAAATGTGAGCCGATTCGTAACGGGACATGGCTGACTCCGCAGACCTGGTGTACAACTCGCGCAAGCGGGGCGGCGATTCTGCGGACCGGTATTTCAAGGCCACAGAGATGATTGCCGGAGTCAAAGACATGCGATTCCAAGCACTCATGCCTGACACGCTTCATTGGCTCGGTGTCAAGAAGATTGACAACTTGATATCGATGGTGAGCCCAAGCGCTTTCTCACTACGATGATGCGACACTGAGCAGCAGTCCGATATGAAGCACGACGCCATTGTGGGCTCCGGCATTCCTGTTATCAGGCGCTATGATATTCCTGCGCACCTGATCCCTCCCGACTCCCAAGTCGAAATCGACGCGAAGATCGCTGCTGGATACTTTGGAGGGTCCAAGGTAGTCGAAGTTGGCGACCTTCACCGCACCGTTGGTCGAGCATGGGAGGATCTGGAGCATTGATCGGAGAAGATTTCGTACCGGTACCCTTAGTCTGTAGTTCTGTATGGTTTTCGTCAGATGCAGGCATTAAACCTTTGACGAGCGTTGCATCGTGCCAGTAATAGCTTACGAGCCGTCAAACAGTCGCGCTACGAGAGCGACCCGCCTCTTGTTTGTTACTCGGGGCCGACGCGTCCACGGTAGACATGACCTTGGGGCGTATTTGCCGAAGCATGCGTGCGTGCGACCTGAGCGAGCAAGTGATGGGTCGGGCGAGTCGAGGAAAGCGGTTGAAAAGTCCACAACTCCGCCGAAGAAGTTGCCGTTATTTTGAACAGGCACTTGGCCGCATGGATTCGCGCGCGATCACCAAGTTGCTTCCACCCCACCATCAGCAGTCAGTGACCCCTCAAGCCCGCAGCACCTGTGCGTCGAAGATGCGGGTGCTCAGCCAAGGGATGGGCATCCGAACCGCTTGTCAACGCCGTTTCACGTCGGTATCGCTGTCGTTGGCCAAAAAATCGGCCGCCCACGCTGCTGTAGACCGATTCATTGCCACAGGAGACAAGGTGAGTGTCAAGTCGCACGTGTAGAAGCTGATTGTAAAGGTCATTGGAGTCGGCTCCGGATCGACCGTACCGTATGTCGTGGACAGGCTTGCAGAGTTGGAAAAGACAGCCGTCGTGGCGCGCTCGTACGTCCCAACCAGTGAGTTTCATGACTCTTGTCCATCCAACTGAGCGGTCGGCTAATGGACTGGTTTCCAGTCACGGCAGCTCATAGTGGACGCAGGGTTGCGCTTATCAGAGCCTAGCCAGCATGCCAGCTTGGACATCACCTTTGACGGAGCGGACGAGTGAGCGCATAAGGAGCTTGTGTATCAGCGCTCAGCCGCAGAATCGACCCCCACTTGAATGCGATCAAAGGTGGAGGAGGGTGCCATTTGCAAGAGAAGGTGGTCGCGGCCGCATCGAAGAGGTGGATCATGGTTGCAGACAGCAGTAAACAGTCGACACAACTTGGATTGCGGGTGAGTGTCCGATGCGCTGTTCCGGTGAAGCTGATATCAGTGGACCAAAGGCATCCCTATCGAAGTGGTTCCTTTCGCCTATTTGCAAGTTCAAGCAGCTTTGACGGCATTGGGCGCATCATCTGCTTCAGCCGAGAAATCACTTTCACTTCGGACGGGCACAGGCAAAGCCGGACCCGTGGTCACCGATAATGGCAACTTCCTGATCGATGCAGTTTTTCCCCTGGATGACCTGAAGTCGCCTGTTCAGGTAGAGACTATGATCGGCAAGGACGTCCACGGGCTGATCACAGCTCGCCGGCACCATCAAGAATATCCCCGGGGTAGTCGAAGTTGGTCTCTTCTGCGGACTAGCCGATGCGGCAGTGTTCGGCAACGAGGTGAGTGCACGCTGGACTCGCAGTTGACGTCAATGTCTACAGTTAACGAGCCGCAGATTGGGGCCGTCGATATCATCCTGACAGCGTCTCAGTGAGCGCTTCCACAGACCTGGATCCGGGAACGTTGTGGGAAACAACGCGGGCCACGAATTGAAGTCATATGGTTCGAGTGATGACCGCGAGCAAGCTACGCGTCGCATGCATTATACCTCACTGGAAAGATGTATCAAGGAACATTGAAACCCAGTCCTCCGGGACTTGAAGACCCTCCATCCCCCAGGCCATGGAATCCGGGTCCGACCCTGCCGTGGGGTCTAGCGAAGTGCCGCCGATGTCGTTCGCATGAGACCAAGCGCATGGGTCCTGCTCGAGACCGCTCAGCATGCCGTCTTGCAGATTGAATTGAAGGGAACCCGAGCCGTTGTTCTGTGCGGCGAGAAGTTTGCGAGCAGCGTTTGCTATCTGCCGGTCGAAATCCGAATGCACAGGCTGTGCCCCCTGTTGAGGAACACTACGGGCATTCAATAAGATGTCGAGGATCCTAACGGCGTGATCCGCGATCCGCGAAACACCCGCTAGTTGTCGGAAGACGGAAACAACCTGCTGAATTTGCAAGACGAAGGAGAACTCGTGTGCAATGTCCGACTCGTATGCTGCCTCCAGCAGTACCACCAAGCAAGCAGCAAGCGTATGTGATAGGACAGTCCTGTGCAGATCAGCCGTGGTCTTTGTACCGCTAGCATCCCAACCTTAGCATTACGCACCAAGTTCTCCGAAAACAGGCAGATGTTGTTGAGAGGAAAGTGTCGACTATGAAATGCGCTTGCTTCACGCTTGCCTTGTTGCCGTCAGCTCGAGCGACCGCCGTAGTCCTATCCCATCGCGGGACTCACCTCGCGAGACGATGCAAACTCGCTCAAGCCGCGGAAAGCGCTGCCAAGCACCGGACGATGCAAAAGGATAATCTGCACCCATCAGCCGAGCCTTTGTGAGGGTCTTACCTTGTGTGCAGCTGAGATCTGGATGTCAGTGCTGAAACGCTACATGACGGAGGACTGACTTGGAAGACCTTGCCCTGCCATTCCACCCAATCCGGCCACTTCTGCCAATCTTCGCTGCGGTCGCTTTGCAACCATGGCGGAAGCTGTCGGAGGTATTGACTCATCTCCCCATGTAATTTTACAGCTCTTTCGTAGGCGGCTCTGTCCGACAGCCGGGACGGCAGATGTGCCCTTGCCAATGAGCACCTGGGGCATGTGCTTTCGGTGGCCTACCTGTAGACCATGTGACCCACTGCGCAGGGTCAGCGAGAGCAGCTGAAAACGACGACTACACACATTGCAGTAGATGACAGGAATGCGTTGTCATCGTAGGGACGTCCGGTGAGACTTTGAGCACGCCGTATGCGAGGTCAGCCGAATGCGTGGGCGGCTCTGTCGTGAAGTGGTCGGCATGAATAGCTAGGATCAGTCGGTAGCTTCGCGACAACTAGCTGCCACGACGGACAGCATGTCTGGTTGAAACCAAGATGAAACCAGTCTGCCGTCAACGCTGTCCCGATGCCTGTTCGTGGTTTGCTCACCTTGTATGACGAGCTGTGCCCACACCCGTCGCGCAACCTCAATCTGGACAGAATTTGCTGTCGCCGACTGCCCACCATATGCTTTCTGCTCGCAGTGATGCAGATTGAGATTCTGTGCAATTCTGAGAGTCAGCTGACCGCAGAAAAGACGCTGTAGGCTCGCTTGATAGCGGATCCAAGCATCGTATAGCACAGGTCAGACCGCCCCAAGTGACAAGCGGTTGACATTAGAATGGCCACGCATTGCACCGAATACCTTGTCGTAAGTCACGGTGACAGGCGTCGGAGGAGTTACGGAGCGCCTACATTGTGTGATTGGCCATCCATTTGGCCTCCTCGAGAGCCGAGCAGCAACTATCGAACCATAGCTCCAAAGCTTTTGATCGACTTCCTGCGCTGTCAATCCATCCCACAGCCCCAGTCGTACACAGAAGCGTACTTACCACCAGCACGCGTCGTCCATAGGGTGACCAAATTGTCCGGTGCGTGCCAAAGAGCATTCTAAGCCTGAGCTTTGCCATGATAGGCCCAGCCTTACCAGAAGAACGCTAAACATCAAGGCGGTGAACGACCAGTCAACATCGGTCAGACCTTGTTCCAGCTTCGTCCAGAAGACTGCACTTTCATTCGCTGTCCTTAGCGGGCAATTACACAAGAGCCGCCATGTCCTCACCTATCGTCGGGCCATGATAACAGCTGCAATGTCTTAGCCAGGCGCTTGGTACAATATCGGCCAGGCTCACCAGTGAAGCCACATTGTATTCTCAACCTCGAAACGAATCATGGCTCGACCAACCGACGGAGGCGGCAACGTGGCCAACAACTCGCGTTGTCTGCTATGTTGCAGGGTGAGGGGGCTAGGCGACGTGTGGTCCTGCACAGATCGTGAAGACCCAAACCCCTCGGATGCTGGAAAGAGAGCGGACTGTTCGGGCGATGTAGTTGAACGAAGGGGTTCCAGGCGAGCAGACGTGTCTTGGACGAAAGCAAGCATCGGATTCTGACATGAGCGCCCGGCTGGTCAACGATCGTCGGACTTACAGGATCATTGGAGATCTGTGCTACATAGCTGAGGTGGGGCAGCGTTGTAACAGGTGGGGGCCAGGAAGTGGAAACGCTGACCGAGCTCGAGGGGTTCGATACCAAGGCTTTGGAGACTTGCGGGGTGTCACAGCACACTGCAGCAAGGGCGCCCAGGTTCCGCTCTCGCACTCGACCCAGAGCCAGGCTGTGTCTGAGCTCCACGCATGGACGAGGAACGGGAGGAGGCTCACAACTCAAGGCTCGCAGCAGCGTGCGCTTCTGCGTCTCCAGAAGGTTCTTTGCCGTCTGACGTCCGTAGGCTGACCACGAGACTGCCCTCCGCCGCCTGAGTAGCACTGTCGACTGCTGCAGCAGCTGACTTGGGGGCCGTCGCGTGCGATTGAATCAAGTCTTGCGCTTCTTCGCTGGCGTCTCCTCTGCGAGTAGACTCAGAGTCGCTGCGATCTATTGGTCCTCTCGATTGGCTCTCTCTGCAGCCACGTTCCGAACTTGATCGTGACATCCGAGACCGTTGCGCCATTGGGCCCTGTGACGCCGCTCTTCTGTCTCGTTAGACCCCTTATCGCCAGGCCGCAGATCACGTACAGGGACTTGGACGTGACGACGTGAGGCAAAACACAACGGTCGGCAACTTTACGCTTACGGCTTATCGTCAGAAGCGTCGCAGAGACGTTACACCCCCCGTCGCTCACCAATTCTCACAAGGCAACTCGCGATCGCAGCTGTACCCCGTTAGGGCACGACCAGGCGATTGTGCAAAGCGGCAGACTTACCGCGTCTTCCTTCTACACTATCAGTGCCTGTCATATACGAGACAAATCCGAGTTGACCTCTCACCTTGTGCATTCCGTACAACTGATGACAACGTTATGAAATAGAATGGACGACCTGGCATCGGCTCACCTGAGCGGTTGTCTCTGACTGATCTTCAGTGTACCTGCAGCCCAGACGTTGATATTGGCTCTCGCCGTAACGGACTGGTAGGCCTGCATGTCGTGCGGGGCCTCATGAATGAGCGCTGGCGGCTGTTCGGGCATGGTGATGAATGTGAGTAAATGGTTCGGTTGCATCTCGCCAGTTGACAGATATCATGTGCGGGGAGATCTCGGTTACGAGGCTGAATGCATGGAATTGCTTCCTTGGGCAAAATGGCTAGGAAGGCCCCGCCCCAAACAAAGTCGGCCGAGTGGTGATAAAGCAATGCTAGTCTCTGAAACCACTCCGTCTTCACAATGCGACTCATATACAGGCTGCGAAGCACGCACAGCTGGACAGATCAGTCGCAATGCGCCATCTTCTTCACCGTCCCTTGAGTCCCAGCTTTCCTGCGGCCTTGCAGCGCGCGCACCTACACGGCAAGTCATGCAGCCCTTGCAATGGCATCAACTGATGTTACCAGGCTCGACATTAGCTACCCCTCCCCTGGCTTTCGCCTTCGATATCGTTTGTGAACGAGAATGGAGGGACAGGCTGATGGCAGGATGGTGTACTTAAACAAGGCTCGACCGTCCTTCCGCAAGGGCAGCGAATTCTGAAACTTCTCGACAGCGGTTTGGGTGGTCGACTGGGGTGAATCATATTCCGGAGGTACGGCCGCGCTGACTCACAGACGCCCGATCCCCTTCTTACTCATGACCAATGGTGGGGGTATGATGGAGATGGACCGATGCGACCGATTGTCCGACGAGTTTGGCGTCCAAGTGAGTTCCGCACTCTCAGAGAAGGGCTGTCGCTCACTACCTTGCAGATTTCGCCCGACCAGCTGATCCAATCTCACACACCACTCCAACACGAGATGGGCGACTTACAATCGAAACCTGTTCTCGTTATAGGTGGCAAGGGGGACAACGGCCGGAAGATCGCCGAATCGTGAGTTTGCGGTTCTGCAAAGTCGACTTCGCAACGCTGAGCGACGAGTTATGGTTTCAAAGATGTATACCTGCCACAGGACGTCGTGGCCTGGAGACCTAGCGTATGGGATCGGTATCAGCTTAGCGAGGAGGAGAAGAGCTGGGTCAGGGTAAGCGGCATCGGCTTCGCGTAGCGGAATGGACTGGTTGGCTGAAAGTCGCAGCGAGACGTCGACTTTGCGAATGTGCCTTTCGCCGCGATATACGTCATTCATGATGATGGATTAGACTGGGCACTCACCACGCAACTCGTGGTCGAGCTGCTCATGAGCAATGGCGGTCGTCTAGGGACCTCTCGAACGGATGTTGAGGGCATGACACAAGATGCCCCGCCTATTCCCGTATTCTTTACAAACCCGGATCTGATATGGAGCACGTGAGTAGGCGGCTGGTCGAACTGGCACGATGAGTCTCCGTCTTGTCTTCTAATGCCAGCGATTACCCACAACCGCGACTCGGCATGGGCGCATTGCGCCTTGGCATACAGGCCGTCTACAAAGTATGTGCTACCCGGGAGGCTGAATGTTGGGCTGATGGCGCAGGAGCTGACCGGACAAGAGCTGCCATTCACTCAACTTGGCAAGCCACTGCCCAGGACCTACCAGTATGCGGAGAAGACACTGCAAAGCTTGCTGTCCCGGTGCGGCATGTCGGCGCCGCAGGGCATGGAGGTGTAGGTCTCAGTCAGCTGCACACCGCATGGTCTGACTCAGCAGGTACATGGTTGGAGACAATCCAGCCTCAGGTGAGAGGGACGCCGAGATCGCATCTTGTACGATTGCTGAACTTGCAGACATCGCCGGAGCGAATGCGCACGGTTGGGCGTCTATACTCGTCAGGACAGGCGTCTTTCGCGGCGGTCGCCCGACTTCGGAGCCGACGTATACCGCAGCCGATGTGGAGGAGGGTGTCCACTGGGCTTTGACAAAACATGGCATCTTGTAATTCTAAGGGGCATGTATTACATTTCAATTGTTGCTCTCCGAAGCGAGCTTCGGAGCCGCCCTCATACCGTCGAAGAAGTGGAGTTTGCCGTCCGAGAGAGGTACACCGTCCATCCAATACCACAAACTGATTGAAAGGGTACCCTTAAATGCAGTGGCACCAACGTGAAGTTGGTCAGTTGTATAAGAGGCCAGACTGTCCAGTTTGTCTTCAACGTAGCTGGATGTCAGACAGCCCGCGCTCAATGTGGAAGAGTGTACGCACGCCAGTAGTTCTGGTTTCAGCGAGTGCATCTACCTTCTGCACCTACCTGTGCGAATTTCGTTTCCACGTCGTCCAGTGTCTTGCCCTCCATCGCGCTCATAGAGGAGAAGAAGGCACCGATCTTTGGAAGTGAGCCGAGGGTCGCCATTGTTGCAGCTATCCGCCTTGTTCTTTTCAGATTACTCACAATCAACGGTGCCCTTTATGGTCAGCGTGACTGCCTTATACCACGGACAACACTCACATGCAGGTTTGATCAACAAGCACTCGGAGAGACAGTGTTCGTGCGTAGCCGATACCAGCGCTCGTGTTCAACGGGATGGTTCGCTCCAACACCGACATCCATCGTCCTAGGATCGGTCCGAGTGCGGCACCAAAAAAAGCGAAGCGAACCAGCCGTGTCGAGTCTACTTTGAGGTCCTGAACAGGCTGATTGGTGAGCGCCCGCGGTCTAGAGTCTGCGAGAACCACCGAGACACACCAGACTGCCATGCTCCGATAGTTGAGCCTGCGCAGGTTAGCAGGGTCTGTCAGAACCCATGCTCACCAGGAGGTCACCCGAAGCAGTCAGGATCCCATTGGTCACAGCCAGCGTGCGCAGCGGATGCTGCTGGAACTGAAAACTGTAGGTCTTGGAGATGGCGGCGGCGGCTTGCATGATACACCGCTGGACAACCGTGGGGGAAGCTCAGATAAGCAGAAGGCAGTCTATCAAAGCCCGGTGTGCCGTCGCGGGCATTCGACAGGGGCCCAACAGCTCGCCCGAAGTGCAGACCCGGCCGAGAGCATGTCCCGCGTCAACGATAAGACGCAATGCTTGTGGAGCACCGCCGAATTGATAAGGATGAAGCCATGGTACGTGGCATTGTTGTGGGGGTCAGTACCGGACGGAGGAAACGAAACTCCCAATTATCTGGTAATGAGCTTATCGGCGTACCCACAGCATGTCCGCGGAGGTCTGGACTCCTCGGGGTATTTCTCAGGTCAAGATCTGCTAGGCGTCAGGACCCTGACCCCGCGCAGATCCATCGTCAGCTGGATGCCGATATTCTTCGTCCTGCACTCATACCTCAGCATGCAAGCAGTCGCCTGCCTGGGCCGACACCTCTGTTGGTGCACCTTTCCCCCCAACGGGCTAGTGGGCGTCTCTCCTATTTTTGGCTCGACCTGGGCTTTCCGGGCAATTGACCCAATTAGAGCCGAGCCGAACGCCCGCCTGCCGGATCTGAAATCGCCACGCGCAGGAAGCGACATAGGATAGTCGTCGACGCCTGTAACGTTACTCAATGTCAACCCGGCCGAGCTACGACCCGGCCGACTGCAGGTCAATGCTCGCCTGACCGCACGGATAGTTGCCGCTTATTGGTCTGCTTGTCTGCAGCTCGTGTATATATACGACCTGGGGCGCTCGCTGGACCCGCCGGCCTCATTCCTCTGCAACAACATGGACAGCCTTGAAGCCGAACGACCGTCCCCTCCTCCCACATCTACCGCCAAGGTGGCATCGCAGACTGCGTCCGAAGTCGAGGACGACAAGGTCAAGGACCTCGAAGGTCTCTACTATGTTCGCGACGCCGATCCCATTGCGCCTCCGCAGGCAGGCATTCACGCTCGCTCGTCTGCGCTCGCTCGCTACAGCCGGCCTCTCACGCATCTGCTGGTTCAACTTTTGTTCACCGGTTGGTGGATCGCTTCCCTCTTGCTTCACCGCAAGGACAAGAATTGGGTTGTGCCCTTCTTGCTTTGGCTCGCCATTACTATTCGTATTGTGACGTTTTACGTCCCGGCCGGGTATGCTCTGGTGCCCTTGCGGTGGATATGGGCTCGAACCGCCTTGGTGGTTTACGACCGCACGCCGACGAAATTCAGAACCCCTGGAGGCTCCGCGATCGCCATGGGAGCCATTTGTATCGGTGCATTCGTTCCCGCCGAAACGGCAGACAACACGCGAGCGGATAGAGCAATCAGTCTTCTCGGTATGCTCGTGATCATCGCCGGATTCTGGGCGACCAGTAAACATCGATCAAAGGTCAACTGGCGGACCGTTATCGTCGGCATGCTCGCACAATACGTCATCGGCATCTTTGTTCTGAGAAGCAAAGTCGGCTACGATATCTTCAGATTCATTGCCGATTTGGCCAGCCACCTGCTCAGCTTCGCGAAACAGGGTATGGCTTTCATCATTGGCGCAGAGGCGGCCGCGCAGCCGTACTGGTTCTATGGGGTCATTCCCGCCATCATCTTCCTGATCTCGATTGTTCAACTTCTCTTCTACCTCGGCTTTGTTCAATGGTTCGTCAAGAAGTCGGCCTATTTCGTCTTTTGGGCAATGAAGGTCTCCGGATCCGAGGCGGTCGTCGCGGCGGCTACCCCATTTATCGGCCAGGGAGAGTCTGCGATGCTAGTTCGACCATTCGTCTCGCAGATGACCAAAGCCGAGCTCCACCAGATCATGACGTGTGGATTCGCGACAATCTCCGGCTCGATGCTTATCGCTTACATCGGTATGGGTCTCAACGCCGAGGTCTTGGTGTCCTCCTGTATCATGTCAATCCCGGCGTCCCTGGCCCTCTCGAAGCTGCGCTACCCGGAGACCGAGGAGTCGATGACGGTCGGCGAGGTGACGATCCCCGAGACCGAGGAGAAGACCGAGAATGCCTTGCACGCCTTCGCCCAGGGTGCTATCATGGGTGTCCAGGTCGCTCTCAGCATCATTGGCGCGATTCTGTGTATCATCTCGGCGGTCGCACTTATCAACGGCCTGCTGACGTGGTGGGGGACGTACTTGAACATCAACGAGCCCCAGCTCACGCTGCAAATCATTTTCGGCTACGTCTTTTATCCTGTTGCGTTCTTGATGGGCGTCAGTCGAGGCGGCAAGGATGTCCTCTTGGTTGGCCGCTTGATCGCTGAGAAGGTCATCACCGTGAGTGCATAGTTGCGGGACTCGGCGGACGGAGACTGACCGTCAGAACGAGTTCAACGCCTTCTACGCATTGTCGTCGAACCCCGCATATGCCGAACTGTCGACGCGCTCTCAGATCATCGCCACGTACGCGCTTTGCGGTTTCGGCAACATTGGTTCCATGGGTGTTCAGCTCGGAATCCTCACCACATTCGCTCCCAAGCGTATGGGTGATATCTCGCGCGTCGTCGTCTCGGCCTTGATTTCCGGTGTGTTCGCCACGCTTTCTTCAGCTACCATCGCCGGCCTCGTCATCACCACGCAGGCCTCGAACTTTACCAGCACAATGAATGCGTAGACGCAAATCACAAAGATACAACCGGGACAAAACAGTAAACGGACACGACGGCGAGGACGGGGACTGAGCGAGAAAGATTAGGGAGGACCGAGGCAACCTGAAAAGGAAGTCATAGCACACGAAATTCCTATCAGAGTTCAAGTTATGGCGTGGTGTCTGCCAAGCGCAGGCCCACTTGTAAAGCACGGGATGCATACCCAATCTGTCCGCTATATCGTCCCCTCGTCAAGCCGCGTGAGGGTCCGGGGGTCCCTAACTTGTCGCCATCTCATCACTACGGAAGCCAGTAAGCGGGGCAAAGATATAAAGACAGCCTGTGGTGAAATCGGGTTGTTACAGGACACACATGGCTCAGTGTGATCGACTCCAAGTTTGTGAAGTTCTGGTTGCGGCCTGTTTTTCGTGTGCTCTATGAGAATGGTCTCGGACTGGCCGAGCACAGCGAGGCGCGATAATGAGACATTTAATGAGACGCACGACAGCAACGCGCTCCCATCGTGACCCCTAAACAACAGACTGCAGTCGTTTCTTCGCCGAAGTATTTCCAGTCTTAAGCTTATCCAATCACCCTCCTGACCTGGCGCAATTCGCCTGCCCGCCCATCCATCGCGTCGTCAAGTTCCCATCGTCCTGTCCGGATATATACTCCGTGCCGCCGTAAGCGCGCGTGCCTGTGAGCTACCAGATCCACGCGAAGTGAAAGAAACGCAGACCAACAAGAAAGTCTCATGCTCCCTTGCGATGCCCTCAAACAGTCGCCGCCCTCGCCAGATCTGCTCGAAGTGTGCATGCCCGAAGCCGAGGGATCTATCCGTCGGCTCTCTGAGCGCGCTTGTATGATCTCCTTTTGCCTCAAGGAAGCGCTTCCCAACCGCGCTGTACAGAACTTCGTTTGCATCTGTCTTCAGCGTGGGAATGAGCGCGCGTCAGGCGCCAGATCTAAGCTTGTCTGCGTCGACAATTGAGGTCTTATCGCTGACGTTGGTCTATTTTTGGTCTGCCCGAGACAGCATATATTGAAAAGTTGAGGCTGCAATTCGATGCAGACCTTGACTCTCCTGGCCATCATTTCGGCTGTACCCACAAGAATGCCCTCTGATTTCGAGATGAAGGGTCTGGAGACCACGGAAACCGCGATCGTCCCCGTCATGGACGACAATTGTGATACGTCCAGGCATCATATGCACCGGAAGCTGGGGGCCCGGCAGCTTCAGCTGATTACACTCGCAGGAGGTATCGGTTGTGAGTAAACGTCAACTGCCCTTCTGTCGCGGTGCTGATCTTAGCGGCGCTGTTCGTGCTGATTGGCACAGCCCTCGTATCGGGAGGACCTGTGCCGCTCGTGCTTGGGATGCTCATCTGGTGCTCCGTTATCTGGGCCGTTGCACATTTCCGTGAGTCCGGCGGTGATCATATGCACCTTACATCCAGAGATGGAAATCAATACGCATTTCCCCGTGGATGGAGGCTTCATGACACACGCGAGCCGCTTCGTGGACCCCGCCTTCGGTTGCGCAGTAGGATACAATTACTTCATCACCTCCGCCGCCATCCTCAACTACGAGATCACGATCATCAATGTCGTCCTCAGCTACTGGTTTGATGATCTCAATCCTGCCATCGTCATCTCAATCTTGCTTGTCGTTTTTGCGGTGTTGAATATCTGGACCGTGGAATGGTTTGGCGAAGTCGAATTGTAAGCCGTAGCTGTGACAGTCAAAGGCTGATCGCCGCGCAGTTGGGTGGCACTGGGGAAAGTCCTCCTCGTATTCGGACTTGCACTGTTCACCTTCATTACGATGTGCGGCGGTAACCCCATACATGATCGGTACGGCTTCCGGTACTGGCACGACCCCACGCCGTGGGTAGGGGACAGCCCCTTCGACAGGCTTCAAGCGCTGTGGTCTACAATCGTTTTCGCGGGCTTCTGCATCGTTGGACCGGACTTCCTCAGCCTCATGGCTGGGGAGGTTCATCATCCACGAAGCATTCTTCCCAGGGTATACCGCTCGACCACAGCACGTCTACTTCTCTTTTACGGTCTCGGTGCGCTCTGCGTGGCGACCGTGTGCGCATCCGACGACGAAGATTTGCTCAGCGCCATTGCCAAGGGATCTGCCGGGGCCGCGAAGTCTCCCTATGTGATTGCGTGGGTGGCAGGAAGCCTTGACTGTCGTAAAGGCAACGGAGTGGCTGACCCACAGAATGAAGCGCATGAAGATCCCCTACCTCGGATCGGTGGTTAACGCTGCGGTGCTAGTCTCTCTTCTGTCCACGGCAAACACGTTTGTGTTCACGACGTCGCGATCGCTTCACGGACTTGCTTGCACGGGACAAGCCCCTGCGATTCTCAAACGAATCAATCGTGGGCATTTCAGATATTTACGCCACAACTGCTGCTGACGTTGCCAGGAATGGGAGTGCCTTATATCGCAGTCAGCGTCGCTCTCGCCTTGGGGTGCTTGTCATACCTTCAAATGTCAGCGGGTACTTATCGAGTGCTGGGCTGGTGGGTTGACGTGAGTTGCAGCGATATTCAGCTTCCACTATCCGTTGTGCTAGTTGTCTGTCAGCTGACTTGGTCAGATCACGACATGCTCAGAGATCCTCACTTGGGTGGTGATGGGCATCACGTACATCTTTTACGACAAGGCGTTGAAAACCCAAGGATTACGCGACAGTGGTGCAGTTCCGGTTCGGGCCCGATGGGGCTTGCCCGCAGCATGGTACACGATCATTGCTGTTGGATTCACGTGCATATTCCAGGGTTACGGCATCATGTCTCCGTCAACGTTTGATGGTTTGACGTTCTTCTTCGACTACGCCGCTATTTTCATCTTCGTTGGGATTTTCCTAGTTTGGAAGCTTCTCAAGCGGACTGCTTTCGTACGCCCATCAGAAGCCGATCTGCACAGGGGCACCCGTGAGCTGGACGCCTATTCGATCGAATGCGAGGAGGAGCTCGAGAACCGCAAACAGACTTTGCTCGAGAGAGCTATCGATGTGAGTTTTGTCGACTCTCGCAATGCTTCTGCTGCTAATCGTTTTTGCAGAGAATGTTCTGATAGAGGATGTTCTGATCTGAAGTGCCCGGTAAGCTACGAGGGAGGACCATGGCGGAATGGTCTTGCCTGCGGACTTGTCCTGGCGGTGTATTGACTGCGTCCTGGCAGTGAAGATGGAGATGCGTGAGCGTTATAGATGGTGGCATATATATGTTTGTTCCGGTCTTCGTTATCCAGTCGTGAGATGAGATGTTCTCCGGGTACGCATAGCGTCTGGCACTCTACAGGTCGACATCCTCTCAACTCTTCTGCAACGCCTGCTTTGCTCATCACACCGAAAGGCGCTTCTACCTTGCGGCTCTCGGGCGTTGTCGAGCTTCCGGTTGAGAGACCGCCGGGTAGAAAGCCTGCCATTCGGTGTCGGAAACGGAGTACGGCCGGCTCGTTGACGAACGATGCCGAGTACAAAGTGCATGCGAACGGAACATCGAGGCTGGGCCCGTTGCTTTACGAAATTGGCAAGACCACGCTGGCACCCTTTGTCCCAGACCCTTTGCCCCGCCCCCGACGGTCCATATCCTGTTTCACGTCGTCTCGGATCCATCAACGGACCCGCCCGCGAGATCTGCGCAATTCCGCTCGGCCATGGCGGTCATTGCAGATCGCCCAGACCGCACACGGCAGCCAGACCCCCGTCTTGACTGAGTCAGCAGCTCCAAAGGCAGGGGTATGGCCGACGGTGATGCCCCGATAAATGCACAAGCTGGAGTCGACCAACGACACATCTTTCCCCCGTCACCGTTTTCATACCGTACCAAGCGCCAAAACGGATGTCGAAGCGTGTGGTTCTTATCACCGGCTGCTCCCAGCCGGACTCTCTGGGAGTTGCGCTGGCAGTCGACTTGCAACGTCGCGGATCCTACGAAGTGTACGCCAGCGCGAGGAACATCGACAGCGCCGGGCTTCAGGCCGCGCGGAGCGAAGGTTGCAAGGTGCGCCGTGACATCGATAGGCGGATCTTTGGCTTATCACCAGGTGCTCGCCCTTGATGTCACTTCGCAGACTTCCGTGGATCAAGCCGTGGGCAGCCTAGCGAAGGACACCGGAGGACGGCTGGATGTGCTCGTCAACAATGTGAGTAGGACGCGCCCGAAACGTAAGACCACGCTTACTCAACAGGCGGCGACGTGGGCCAGGCATACCACCCTCGACATCGACATCGATGTGGTCAAAGCGATGTTTGACACGAACGTCTTTGGTCCGATCCGGGTCATCCAAGCCTGCGCGCCGCTCCTCCTCTCGAGCAAGACCGACAAGAAGCCTATGGTCGTCAATATCGGTAGCACGACGGGGAGCGCGCCGAGTCCTTGGCAGGCAAGCTACGCGTCCACCAAGGTGCGTGCAAGTGATGGATTAGTGCGAGGCGGACTGACTCCTAGGCGGCATTCAACATACTCTCAGACACTTTTCGTGTCGAGACGCGAGGATTAGGCCTCGAGGTACTGACGGTCTTGCCTGGTGAGCTTGGGTGTGGGAAGGCGAATAGGTACTGATGCGTAGGCTGCTTTTGCACGCACGGCTTCGATAATGTCGTTGTTGCCCGCCTGCCGCCATCTCGCTTCTACCCGACGATTGCAGCGATCAATGACACGATCCTCGAGGCCTTCAAGAAGATTGTCAACTCCTCGCCCACTGTCGATGCGGTGGCAGCTGATATCGTTGGCCGCATCGACAGCGGCAAAGGGGGATGGTTCTACACTGGCGCGCAGGCTTTCGCTGCGAGATTCATTGTCGGCTATCTGCCGCACAATACGCTCTCCAACCTCATTGGAAACATGTTCGGCGCCAAGCTTGTTGAACCCCCTTCGGCGGAGCAGCTCAGGGCAGGGACGGTTTGGACCCCGTAATCGTCGTGTACCTTGAGCACCATACTCTATGCACTGTGATATCCGCCAAGGCATCTCGTGATGCGGACCACTCCAAATTTACAGGCGCGATACAGCATGTGGGATGCGAAGGTCTCGCGTGCTGCCCACTCTAATCGTGTACGTATTGTCTCATAGTCCGATCTGAATGCATGCACAATGAACGGACTTTCCCGCAACGGCTACCAGACATGAATATACAATCTCACCAGGAATGAAACGTAAAGGAGTTCATTACCGGCCGGACCCTTGGCCCGCATCATCCTCCGCGGCTATTGCCCCTCCAGAGACGGCGAGATTCCAAAACGCACCGCGCTCCTCCAATAACACGTCCGGCTCGCCCATCTCCACAATCCGCCCTTGCTCCATGACCACAATGACATCGTAGTCGATGATCGTCGAGATACGATGTGCGATTGTCACCACCGTTGCATTGGTAAACTGCGTCCGGATCGTGTGCTGTATCGCTGCATCAGTCTCCGTATCAATCGAGGAGGTGGCTTCTGATCGTCAGCGGCATGTTGCAGTGCATTCGAACGCACCGTCCAAAGCGATAATTCGTCTTTGACGTAGCAAAGCCCGGGCAAGAGCAAGCAGTTGGCGCTGTCCGCGAGAGAAGGAGCCGCCGTCGCCCGCCATATGTTCGTCCAGCTTGCCTTGCAAAGCCTCGACATGTGGTTTGAGCTGTGTATCAGATGCCGATGTTAGATTCCACTTCCGGTACTCACATGGCTCTTCTCAAGCGCCTCCCACAGTTCGGCGTCAGAGTGCAGTCCTTCCGGGTCGAGATTCTCCCTCAAGGACAGCTCCAGCAGCAACGGGTCTGCGGTCAGAGGGGCCCTTAGAGCAGGCGGATCTCGCGTACCTTGAGGCACGATGCTCATTGCTGAGCGATAGTCGCCCATCGGAATGTCCCTGATGTCCATTCCGTCCACCATAATCTCCCCCCCATCGTCATCAAAGTCGATCAGGCGCCATAGGACGCCTAAGAGCGTGCTTTTGCCGGATCCACTTCGGCCACATACTCCGACTCGCTGACCTGGCTTGATGCTCAGGGTAATCTTCTCCAATGCGGCGGGCAGGCTGGGCTTGTATCGCGCGGACACCTTGGAGAAACGAATAGATCCATGATGCAGCCAAACCTCGCCGGTGGACGGTCGGAGCTCCTGAGGTGGAATGTCGACGTACTCCTTGACCCGCTCCACCGAGGTGATGCACATTTCAACGTCTGGAGGTCAGGCCGAGTTCGGATTCGTTCACGAATGGGCAGCTCACTGGTCCATTCAACGACGAAGATCATCAAATCAAACGTAAGGCCCGCTGCCATAGATAGCGCGACAGCCAAGATACCCGGACTGATAGTGTTCCGAGTCACAACGGCGATGAGAACGAGAAGGATGTTAACGAGTGAGGCTACGATCAGCCGCGCCGCGGCTCTAACACTTACCGCAACAGTTCAACGCAAGCTCCAGCCATTTGAGGATAGCCATTAGAAGCCCTGTTATGGTAAGAACGCGCAGTCCACCTTCACTCTTGACTCACATGCTGGAAATTGAGAAGCCGTAGCCCGCGATGTCATCATGTCTACGCAAGTCGATTCTGCGCCCATAGCCCGGATAGTCCGCAGGCCGTCTGGATCAATGCTGCCATTAGCCGTGTCCACAAACTGCAACTCGTGAACGTACGTCTCGGAAAAGAGTGTGTATATCCTGCCAGTTAGCGTGTCACGGCATCTACCAAGCTCGTGCTCACGGTGACTTTGTTGTCAAATCCAAGCGACGCAGCTCCCGCCCAGCTCGCACGTAGAACCGTTGAAGCATCGCCATCGCAATGGCTGTCACAGCTACGACCGCCGTCATCTATAGTCAGCGACAAAAAGCGTGTCCCGTGACGTGTATTCACATATTTCCCGGCAATCACGAGCAGGACCACGCTGCCTAGGATCCGCATGGCAATGTACATCGTGTTCACAGCGTGATTCGGTAGCTGCATATCGACTGCCGTCAGCAAGTAGGCAATTCGTATGAGTCGCGGAGACTCGCTCATATTCAGATCCGAGTTGAAACGGTTCACCATCTGGCCGACAGGCCGGGAGCTGAAATACTCCAGCGGGGCGCTGCAGGTGAGCGACCGTATCGCGTTTGGAACCAAATGCGCACGAGAGCAACCCCTTGATCTGCCATTCGTGCAAGTTACGGCTAACGATTGGATGGGCACACAGATATGCGTTGAAGATGCCGACACAGAAGGCGAAGAGGAAGCCAAGCTGGATGCCAGCGTAGCCGCCGAGGAACGCGCCATACACGTGGCGCGGTGAAGACGGCTTCAGTGAAGTCGTCCACGCTTGCAGATAAACGTTGATGCAGACTTCGATGACGCCGCAGACAAAGATCATGGAGCACCCTGATCGTCAACACAAGCGACCCGTGGCGACCTACAGATGACAGCGTGCCAAGTGCCCATACCGCGAAGGTACAAGGCATACGTGGACCAAGCGACACTTCCTGTTGCTCCTTCGGCATCTTCCTTGGACTTTTCCGACTTGGCGTCATCCGCGGGCTCGGTCAAAGCGTCGCGAGTCTGCTCCACAGCCTCGGTACCATGCTCCGTGGTGCCAGCAGCGTACTCGGCCATGAGGCCGGCGACAACCCCATGTTCTTTCGATATCAAGTCGGCGAATGCCCCTTGCTCCGCGACGTGTCCGTTCTCGAGGCAAGTGACGAAGGACGATTCGGTCAGACGATATATCTGATTCGTCGCGAGGATCGTCGAGCTGCCTTCAAGCAAACCGCCTGGACCAAAGAGTGCGGCAAACACATGCGCCTCTGTCGTCGCGTCCAAAGCTGAAAACACATCATCCAACACGTAAGTGTCCGCTCGACCATAAACTGCTCGGGCGAGCGCAACGCTGCGGGGTCAGCGACGCCAAGAATGCATTGGTTCAGCTCACCGCTGACGTTGTCCTCCCGACAAGCCAGACGTCAGAGTCAGGTCGCCGTCTGGCAGAATGGACAGGTCGGTTTCGAGATCGAGTGCTTGTAGGACGGTCCGGTACCAGGTTGGATCGAAGGCGTGCATGAAGGTGATGTTGGCGCGAATAGAGACGTTCAACAACCACGGGTCTTGGGAGCAATATCCGACCGTGCCAAGGGATCGATGCGCCGAGCCAGCCATGAGATCCAGCTCGCCGAGCAAGGCCTGCAACAACGTCGATTTGCCCTGCGAGATCAGCGCTTACCCACGAGGCGCATCAAAAGCCGCTTACACTTCCGACACGACCGACGACCATCCACAGCTTTGGCCTGACCAAAACGATGTTGACATTGTGCACCAGGGTAATCTTGCCCTCGATTCCGAAAGCAGCGTCCGTGAAACGTATACCAGGTGTGGTCGAAGCTCGGTCGACCAACGCGGCGCCAGGAGCATCATCCAAGCCATCCTCGCGGCTCGAACTGGGATCTGGCTCACTCACTCGCTGCTCATCCGAGAGCAGGAACTCCTCGATTCGCTTCCAGCTGGCGGCGGCGCTGACGATGTTCCCAATCTGTTGACCTAGCGAGCGAAGCGGATCAGCAAGCAGACTGATGGTGGAGATCACCGTGAAAATCGTCGAAGTTGAAACGCCTTCGCCCGCGTGGGCATACAGCGAGACCAAGGTGAACGTCGTCACCGTGAGGAGGCCCATGAAGTTGGACACATAGTTGGTGACGATACTGACGACCAGGAGCTCTCGAACCCATTTGCGCAGAGCGGTGATCTCTTCGTCCCGCATCTTGATCGCAGTCGACACGATGGAAGACTCGTACGCCGACAGTTTGATGGCCTTGATGTGGCGTAAGACGGACGACATGAAGCGTACCCGTCCATCGGTGCATCCTGCCCACGCCGCTACTGTCAGTCATCGTGCCCGTAGACCTCCGCAGACTCACTTCGCCTCTTGCCGATGTTGCGAGTGATGACAGGGAGTATGGCAAAGAAGAAAGCGGCTGCCCCGACGCTCGCGAGCTGGCGTGAGCGACGATACTCATCGAGACAAACCATAAGACTCACGAAGGATATACCGATCTGGGTCCAAATGATGTACAGCCCCAACGCGGACATGACCAGCGCCGTCCATACCGAGTGTAACGCTTGGACGTTTGTCACGACCGAGTTCACATCCACACTCATGAGGTTGCTTGCTTTCGCCGAACCCATCTCTCGGGCTTTCTCCACTCGGATGCGAAGTGCTTTCCGGTACAGACCCTCCATCAACGCGCCCCGGATGGCCAAGGCGGACCGCTGCGACGCGACATGGGCAAGCGCAGTGGAAAGGGCGTAGACGATGTATGTGAGCGTAGTGGCGCCAACGAGACCCCAGCCATCGGCCAATGGGGAGGGATTGGCCGCTTGGAACGATTCCACGAATGTGATCGTCTCACCAACAATGAGTGGGCGAGCCAAAGTGACGACGCTAGAGATGAGGAAGGGAAGGACCGGGGCAGCCAACAACAGGCCGAATGAGGAGATCGTTGCCCAGAGTAGCGGTTGCGATGTGAGGCCGGCCGCATGCCGGCGCTTCTGGCGATCCCATTGCGACGAAAAGGCATTCCAGGTTGACAAGGAGTGAAGTGACTGGTCGATGGCGCCGAGATCGCGGGCGGTGAGCGGCTTGCGATATCCTCGCCAAAGTAGTGGGACCGTCCACGAGACGAAGTAGCGCGAGACCAATCCCGCTGTGCTTTCAGGCGGAAGTTGGTCGCCGTTCACCAACGATGAGCGGGCTGAGAATTGGAGCGCGATGAATAGACTTGCCCTCGCGGCGAGCGACAGCCCGAGCGGTACAACGGGTGCTAGAGCGGGAGAGATGAGGGCGACGGTGCGCAGGCGTGAGCCGAGGAGAAGGGTAGTGATGATAAGATAGAGGGCGGCGAGCTGCGATGGACGGTTGTTCTTCGTGTGCTCGACCGCGACTAGAACGGCGGTGACGCACTGGCTATTAGCAACGACTCAGCCGAGCTTGGACGCACCGCTGCAACGGCATCGAACGCTGCGGCGGTCCAGCCAGACCATTCGCCCCTGAGCCCGTCCGACTTCTCCCATGTGACCCATACAGCGATGTTCGCCCCGACGAGACAGGCGGAAAGAGCGATTCGAGTCAGGAGCAAGATCACCCCGCCAGCCGGTAGCTCAGATAATGGAAGGAGGCGGCGTTGTTTGCGAGGGAGGAAATACACGAGGCGCGAAAGCGCGAACAAGACAAAGACCAGGCTTGGGACGAAACTCAAGAAGCTGCCCGGTAAGTACGGATCGCAATCCCGGCACTGGAACACCAGCTTACATGTTAGAGAATCGCAGCGTAAAGTCTAGACCCCTGCAATCCGCGCCAGGCCCGAAGGCATAGTCATTATTGCACAGCGAGACGATCATACGCAAGCGTACAGAATGGTAATGTTGCCTCTGGGCATGTGGGAACGAGTCTGGCTATATATACTCGCACGCGAAAGAAAGACGCTGGCGCAATCGCATCGCAGATTGTCCATGACCCATGCGGTGTCTTGCCAGGCACGCTTCGCCGACCGGGCGCCAGGAAGTGCTGCGTCCGGCCGCCATGTCGGGTCATCTCTCGGACAAGTCCGCCCGGCTCACCCATCGCTTGGTGCATGTTCAGGCGCAACGCCTGTGGGGCAGCTTACATGCTTAAAATCAGTGATCCCCGATGGACTCTGTGTAGATCAGGGTCTACGGGATGGGCAGCGGGGGAAAGCGACACTTGGGTCCACGGCATACCTTGATGCGCCAACAGCGGCTTCGCGGTCAAATGGCCGCAAGTCAAGTGAGCGCCTGTGCTCAGCCCGCACGCCGTGATCCACTCCCGAACTACGTGCGTCACACCCGATCAGCCATCCTTCGCGGGCAGCTTGGCCAACAATGTCTGATGACCCTAGATGCATCGAGAATGGAGTCGAGACGGCGATCGTGGACGCACAGCACAGCCAGTACGGCCAATTACCAGCGCGTCCACTGATCAAGTATGGTGTGCATACAGAGCGCATCAGTCATCCGCGTCCAGCTCCATATCGCTTTCGCCAGATCCTCCACGGCGAGGGCTGGCCTTCATGATAGGCGACGGTGATCGAACTCGAGCCGGAAATAGCGACGATGTCGACCTCCTTGCTTCACGTTGCCCGCCGTAATCCAGACTGTCCTGCCCTTGCGCTCGTGTAAACCGTTCCTCACCCCCGACATCCTTTGCTCGACCGACACGCCAATCGTCCCAGTCCCGCTTGCGCTTGTCCCTTCCCTCCACATCCGCAGCGTCTCTTTCGCTTCTCTTGACGCGATACCGGTCTAGTCCTGTATTCCCGTCTTCACCGTGACCGCCTCGATCGAAACTCGGGCGAGACTCGGAACCTCGCTCCCATCTCTCTGACTCGGCGCGTGGGGCGAATCGACGCGGACGGACATCGGGCATACGAGCGTTGTAGTTGGTAGGTATCCGCTTCGCAGCAATGGCTTCAGGGTCAAGGTAGCGCATCGACCCACGACCTGGACGTCAGTTTACATAGTCTATTGCCGATCGTCCGCCGGAAATGATTGCGTTGAGGATGAGCCATGCGGAACTCACCTTTGAAGACCACGCCATTGGAGGTCTGTGCCAGCCTCCTCGATTCCTCGGCAAATCGTTTGCGCTTCTCCTCCTCAGCGACACGTTCCTTCTCAATCCGCTCTTTCTCCTCTCGCTCCAGCCTCACGATCAGCCGCCGACAATGTTCTGCCAGATGCAAACTTACCTTGCGTCCAGCTCATCGAGCGTCTCCTCCCTCTCAGTATGGTATCGGTCACGCTTGACGCGACGGGATGACTCCTTGTCTCGCCTCCTCTCTTTCCGCTCTTTCCGTCGTCGACGTCGGTCTCCGTCAGACTCGGATCCGCTCTCACTTGCGGTTTTGCGTCTCGGGCTACGGCTCCCCGATTGTCGCACCGGACTCGCGGACAGAGATCGGGGTCTCGAGGGTGGTGGTCTGCGAAGCTCGAGCTCGCCGCAGTGAGTGATTGTGACCGGGGAGATGGGTCGATCCTTGCTATCCGTCTCGAGTTTGCCGATCGTTTGTATCACATCGAGCCCGCTGACGACCCGGCCGAACACGCTGCGATCAGCCGGAGCGCTATCATAAAGTTGCGCTACTCACACATGCTTCCCGGTCAGATGTGGCGCAGCCTCAAGAGTCACGAAGAATTGCGAGCCGTTGGTGTCCGGTCCCCTGTTCGCCATGACCAACAGTCCAGCCCTATCCACCGCACACCCTGGTCCTTCCAATCGCTCGTCTGCGAACGTGCCCCCATATATGCTCTCTCCGCCCGTTCCGTTTCGCTTTGTAAAGTCACCTCCCTGAATCATGAAGCCTTCGATGACTCGGTGAATGGGCGAGTCCCGGTAGTGCAGAGGAATTCCAGAAGCGGGAGACGCCCCCTTCTCGCCCGTGCACAGAGCTCGGAAGCTGGAGAGTAAGATTGGTCAAGCGTTGCAATGAGAGGAAACTGACGTTTCGGCGGTCTTCGGCACACTGAAGCGTCAGCTGTGAAGACACCTCCCATGGATGGACTCACTCATTTAGATAAAGCTCAAACTAGGCATCAGCAAGGTCATTCGACGGGGATCGGACAGGGGACTGACCACTACTCGGGATGGCAGTTTAGACGACACGGAGATGTCGAAAAACACCCGAGGATTGACTGGCATGCTGCTTTGTGTTCGAAGTGATTGCCGGACTCTTGAATGACAACAGTCTCAGCAGGCGCACGCCGGGTGTGGACGATCGTGAGGCAAAGATTGGGCGAGAGCCGCGTTGAGCAATGAGCAAGTGGAACTTTAAGCGCGTCGGTCTACCATCCACCGACCATGAGGCAGGCGGAGGTCGCCGCTCATTCCGGCTTCAGCAATCGCTTCCACGCTTGACAACGCCGACAAGTCCTAGACAAGGCGCGACCGCAGTCTGCTGGGTTGAGAGTCGCCGACGTAGAAAGTGAGATCGTCAGTGACCGGTCTAGAGTCGATGCGGCTGCGATGAGCCATGAGGATTCTTGTGAGCGACCCACATGATGCCAGAGAACAGCCCGCCGCTCAATTCAGTGGCAAGCCCTCTGGTGCACTACCCGTAAGACAAGCCACGGCGCTGCTTTCTGTTCCTTCTGGTGAGTCGATGCTTTCATGCTAGCAACTACGTGTGAGGGTGGCCTGCTGACGACAGCACTAGTGCACATATAGGCAATGGCTCTCATCATCCCTGAGGGTCCGGAGTCAAGGCTGTTATCCCAAAACAACTCAGCTTCCAGGACCAAACAAGGGTGACCTTTCGCCCGGAGAGGGATGTTACTGTGCCGTTGGCAAGAGCCACTGAGTGAAGCCAGCCCAAGCGCAGAGAACAGTGACATGCGACACTCGTTCGACGCAAGCGCAAGCAGTGTCGACATAGACATCAGGTCGGCCATGAGCCGCCCCCGGTGGTTGCGCCGAGCCACGGTCTGCCCACGGTCACGAAGATCGTCCACCTCAGACGGGGCGTTCAACGGTCTGACCACCTGGCGTCTGTTCAGTCACGATCCGCGGAAGGAACCAAGCTATGAATCAAGGTTCCCGCGATGCAGCGCGTCGTTTAGCTGTCGATGTACGCCGGATATAACATCTGGCCTAAGGGATGAGGCTGATGGCGTCGATGCAGGCGGGTCGCGACCTGGATGATGGGCTGCACCTGCTTTGCTTGTCCACCTGGCCCGCACGGCCGCCGTTGTCCACACGAATGACAACAGGGTGGATGAATCAGAGCGGTGACTGACCTCGCCAGTGACGGCCACGCCCAATCAGTCTCGGCAGTCGAATGATGACCGGCACATCCGCCGAGCAGAGGATGCCCGATCGTGCTTCATACCACACGCCAAACTCGAGGCCCAGCCCTGGTAACTTTCGAGCGCGGGCAGGGCATAGGCGGCCGTGAGTGGTACGACAGCATTCAATAGTACCGTTGTTTGAGACATGTCGATCAGTGCAACATAAATAGGTCCCTCTGGTCACGCAACGGCCAGCCATCCGGCGAGGCGCGAGACCTCAGCGGATGATGTCCATTTTATTTCCTCATGCGTTAGCGTCCGACAGGCATTTACCTCGCTCCCGAATTCTAGCTCAGAGCGTGCCTGAGATCGCTCACCGCGCCGCGCGTTATTGTACTTCCTTACACGATGACTGTGGACGGCCCTGGCCCTGGGCACGGAGGCAAACAGCAAGCATGCTCCTGGGGGCAGGGGCAACTCTGTCATAGACTGGCTTACCTTTGGTCGAGCCCAAGGCATATTCGTCTGATGCACACATCGCCGCGCACATTATCCATGTCAGCTCAGTAGGCCTTCATCCAAATTCCACCACTCGCAGGTCCGACACAGAACGATGAGCGATGGCGGGTTTCAGGTGTCCCAGGGGTCCATCGATGTGAGCGCTGCAACTCCAGGTTGTCCCTCGTATGCTGAACGACAGGCCATTGGCATGAGCGCGACCGTGCTGTCGATCATCTCGGTGGGATTCTGCCTGTTCGTCTTGCTTGCTGCGGCATGGGTGTATTCGGTGCCAGAAGCTCGACACACGATAGACCGCATATCGTTCAGATTGATGGTGTGGTCGATGGTGTTTGGGATCGGGTACGACGTCTGCTATTTTCTGGCCGAGCCGCGATTCGTGAGGGAGCCCAGACTAGAACACGGCGGGCCTACACACTGACTCCCCAGGCCATCATCGACCCGTCGTCGGTACAGTGCAAAGTCGTCATGTACTGGCAGGTCGCTACTATGGCTGCGTAGGTGGACCGAGGCAAAGAAGGCGATGATGTGCTAAGATCAGCGTAAACTATTTCATCACTTGCGTTGCGGTCAACTTGATGCTCAGCATCCACTTCGCTTTCAACCCTCTGACTATGCGTGAGCTCCGATGTCAGGCATTACCTGGAGCTCAGACTAAGACCAGGGCTGGAGCGGTGGTATGTCGGCGTGTCGCTTGTTGTAGCTTTGGGAGTGCCCCTTTTCCCGGCAGGCTTGGGCCATTTCGGCGCCGACCCGGTGTATGATGCTTGGTGAGCTGCCTCGACTGGCATACAAGCGTGTGCTGATGATAGCTACTTCACTGCGCGTGCGTGCATCTTTCTTGCAGTGCTGTCCGATCCTCTGACGTGCAGCGAATACGAAGGATCGCTTGCGCAACTTTGTGCTCGATTTGGTATGTGATTTTCGGACTCTTTCTTTCAGCATCTCTGCGTTGCATTCGCTGACGCGCAGTACCTCTGGCAAGCGGCAGCCACGGTCATAGCTTGTGCTGCGGTGACAGTGGTCAGTGCTTCTTGCTATGGTGGGATGCACTCCTCATTCCAGACACTCGTCACCTTGTTCCGCAGCGGACGAGCGACTGCCAAAGCCCTCCTCTTCAAGGACTCGTCCATGTTCGACTCGCTCGACCAGTCCATCTCGTCCGACTCCTCCCCTGCTTGCCCTATCAAGTCGTGGACTTCGAAAGCAGGCTGGCGCAGACGGCGCAAGTCGGTGACGTACCGGCTGCAGGACCAGTTCCTCAACATCGCCATCCGTGTCGCGATATACCCTGTGGTTCTGGTCTTCCTGAACACCATATTGACGGGTGTGTGGACACAGCACGCTGTCCGGGACCAGCTGGTAGCTGACGTGCAGCTGGTGACCTCTACCTTTCGGCCACCGGCACAATTACCAACCGAGCGGAATATGGTCTGTACATCATGTACTACATTTTGTATGGTGGAAGGAACATATTCCTTGCTATTGTGAGCCTTCGAGTTGCCGCCGTGAGCCTGATGGCTGACAGCAGGTGGGCATCTTCGTCGACCCAGGACTACCAAAGGGTCTGCGGATAGCGTGGAGGGTTTTCCGGGAGAGTCACAAGCAGCAACCGCAGCGACAGCGGGTGAGCACCAGGACCCGGTCGAACGTCCCAGCACTAACGATAGGCCGACGCCGAAGATGGGGAGCTTGACTTTGTCTCGGCATTGGCCTCGGTCCCTTTTGTCGACACTCGTGCTCGCCCTCGTCCGACCCAGATCCTCTCTCTCGACCGCACACGGGTTCCGGTGATTCGGGAGCCCGCTGACCACTCGCACACTGTCACTGGGATCCTCCGGACCGGCGCCTCGCCTGACCTAGCGGATTTCAAAGAAGCTGCGCGGGACTCTAGCAGTGACCACAAAACGCTCAGTCGACCAGAGTCGCTTGTCTACGCCGATCCGGTCACTGGGGAGCCGCCTGAGGGCTTCTTGACCAGTACGGAGCGGATCTTGACGGAGTCTGAGCTTTCGGAAGCGCAGGAGAGGGCCCGGATAGCCCGACGTCAGGCAAAGCAGGGCATGGCGGAGCAAAATCTGGAGCGGCTCACACATCGGTTGTAGATCACTATGTATTCAGGTTGTATGCTTATTCTCGACGCCTCGAACCGTCGGACTTCCTGTCAGCGGCAGAGTGACAGGCGAGTGTAACCTGCTCGATGATCACATAATCTTATCGATCCAATCCAGGATCCAAGTTGATCCATACACACACTCTGGGGAGAACCTGTAGTGTTGATCGATGGATATCGTCGGGTCAGCATAACCTCGGCCCGGATAGTTTAGGCTCTCCGCTAGTCTCTCTATGACCTCAGAAGCGGTGCAACAGATCTGTCCGTCGCTTCGGGTAGGATGTCTGATTGGCGCATGCATCGCATTACGGCTGAGCCGCATGGCCTATTCGAAATACGGGCAGCCCGCATTGCCATTCAGCTCCGACGCGGAGATCCGAGGGCCCGGAGCCCGGCGCTTCAGCTCCGGGAAGTCAGTCCAGCCGGTGACGGCTTGCCTGCGAAAGGGGAGACACAGGGAGAGAAGGTGTCATCTTAGCGCAAACCTAACGCATGCTGTCTGCAGGCCCGCTGATAGTGCTGCTCCTACTAAGTGGCCTGGGATAGCCCTTCGAAGGACATTTCGAATGGACGGCGCTCCGGCGAGATCAAAGGGGAGATGTGGTTTCTGCGGTACACATATTACGGACTCGCAGCTCTCGGGCTGTCTCGCATTCCTCCCCACTCCCCAGACTACATTTGCATCACCCCTTTCCACTGCCTCTCACATAGTCGTAAACACCATGACCGACTCCTTCAAATCGACTATCGCGTTCAACCGACTCGCGCCGGGTCTCGACGCCACAAAGCCTGTTGTCCCCGCTGGTCAACTGCCGCCTCTTTCGCCGCCAGTGTCAGACAAGAAGAGTCTGTCCTCGGCGTCGAGCGATGTCAGCCGCGCCCATGATCTCTCGTACGTCGATGCCGATCCCACCCCGGTGGTCGATTGGGAGGGCAACTACAAGTTCGCCCCGATCAAAGAGTGGCAAGTCAGCCGAGCCATGACCAAGCGATACGGCGACGACATGTATCAGACGGCCGTCTCCGACGTGGTCATCGTTGGCGCGGGCAGTGCCGGTCTGTCGTGTGCGTATGCGCTCGCGAAAGCCAGGCCTGAGCTCCGAATCACCATACTTGAGGCCGGCGTGGCGCCTGGTGGAGGTGCGTGGGTCGGTGGACAGCTTATGAGCGCCATGGTGGTGCGAAAGCCTGCCCATGAGATCCTGGAAGAGATTGGCGTCCCCTTTGATGACGAAGGAGATTTCGTGAGTGGCTGCTGGGGATACGTCGCCAGCGCGGATCGAATTGATGGGCAGGTTGTCGTCAAGCACGCCGCGCTGTTCACCGCGACCATCCTTGCCAAGGTTCTGCAATTCCCCAACGTCAAGCGTGCGTTCGAGTCCATTTGACATGTTCCGTCCTCTGACCTACAGTGTACAATGCCACGGCTGTTGAGGATCTCATCACTCGACCTGATCCAAACAGCCCGACTGGCCTTCGAGTCGCTGGTGTGGTGTCCAACTGGCAAGTCTCCTGGCCTCACCGGCATCATAGCTAAAACTCAGGACCCTGGTCACCCTCGCTCATGGCCTGCAGAGCTGCATGGACCCTCAGACTATCACAGCTCCACTCGTCTGCTCCTTCGCAGGTCATGAGTGAGCACACATCCTATGTTTGCATAGCGGTCGCTGACGCGCAAGCGGTCCCTTTGGAGCTTTCTCGGTCAAGCGCCTTGTGGCCACCGGTATGGTGGAGAAGCTCGGCAACATGAGGGCTGTGAGTCTTCTGACCGCTGGCGCTGACCACTCTGCTAATCCACAGCTCAACATGACCTCGGCCGAAGATTACATCGTGAACAACACTCGAGAGGTCGTCCCCGGCCTCATCACCGGTGGCATGGAGCTCTCTGGTCAGTCTTCGGTGATGCCACCTTGCAATGCTGACGCGTCAGAACTGGACGGCGCCAACCGCATGGGAGCCACCTTTGGCGGTATGTTGGCGTCTGGCTTCAAAGCCGCTAAAGAGGCGATCAAGGTCCTTGACTCACACATGATCAAGGACGGCGAGGTCGTCGGTCGCAAGAGTGCTGCTTAGGACTCTGCGCGAGACAAAATGAGAAGAATGCATGGTCCATGTGCCGGTCGTCAGCCTAAAGCACGACATGAGCTGGAGTCTAAAGTCCTCGTTTCGTCCGGCGCCCATAATCCCGGATACACATCGGAGCAGGAGTCTCACCCCAACTCACTTCAAGAAGCAAGCCTAAATCTCAATCTTCTCCTTCGTGACATCGTACTCCATGGGGTTCCCGACGCCCAGACCAATGGATCGAGCCGCGCCCATCGCCGAAAACATCGCCTTCATGCCCGTCTTCTTGACCCACCACCAGCTCGAGTTCGGTGTGGCTCGCTTCGTGCCCAGGCTCCGCTCCGTCATCTTCCTGATGCCGTCGAGCCTCACTCTCCGGACCGCCTCATACTGCGCAAAGATGGCCTTGTAGCCCTTCTCCCTCGCCGCCGCTGAGCCAAGAAGCATTGACAGGTACCCGACATCCTCGAGCGCTTGGGCCGTACCCTGACCGGCCGAGGGCGATATCGCGTGTACCGAGTCGCCGAGCAGACAAGTCCGATCGGTGTGCCAGGAAGGGAGCTCGGCGGGGATGGCGTAGGGTGCCCAAAGGTTCATCTCATGCGGTGAGAGGCTGTTCATGAGAGTGTTGATGGGCTCGGCGGTAACGCCCTTCCACGCCTCGCGAAGGTCCCGTAGGGCATCTCCTGAGGTCTTGTACTGCTCCCATTCTCTTCGAGGACGCTCTGGCGTCCGGACAAATGTGGCCCATTGAATGTGTTCGCCGGCGGCATCGGTGGGAAAAGAGAGGATCGTGCCGGCTTGGGTGTAGATGAAGATGGGCGGGCCGAGTGTTGTTCCGTCGGTGATGTTGGGGAGTTTGGATCGCTCGATGATACCTCCAAGGACTACATCCCCGGTGTATCCAGCGGCATACTGTTGGGCGGCCTCGGGACCGCCGAGTACGTGTTGGCGCACGCGCGAATGAATGCCATCGAGGCCGAGCAGAATGTCGCCTGCGGTCAGCCATGACAGCGCAAGAGCGTACCAGCAGTAGCTGTGACGAGTAGACCATGGACTCAGACCATGGACACACCTTCTGCGGTCGTACCGTCATCAAAAACGGCCGTCACGCCGTCCTCTCGCTCGTTCACATCCACCAGTCGCTTCCCAAACTGCACAGTGATGTACTCTTTCTGCTGCTCGCACAGCTCCAACAGCTTCGCGTGCAGAACCGGTCGCTTGATTGTCAGGCCATGTACGTCCCCATCCATCGTCCTTCCAAAGTCGCCGAGCTTGTACATGGGCTCAGTTCCGCTCGTCGCGTGCATCTCGATCGCCTTGTAGGTGAAGCCGAGCGGGCGGATGTGCGGCTCGGCGCCCATGACCTTGTCGAGCACGTTGACCGCATTCGGCGAGAGCATCAGGACACCCCCAACGCCAGTGATGTCGCTCAGCTTTTCCCGACGTTCGAAAACACTGGATCGGATTTGATGGCGGGCGAGCGCGAGCGCCATCGACGGCCCGGCAAGGCCTGCGCCGATGATGAGAACGTGTGGGGAAGACATGTCGAAGAGCTGTGGTCCGTCTACGGGAAGCGATCGGTGGGCGGGGCTGTCTACATGCCGACAGTGTTTATGTATAGACCTCAACGAGGACCAAGTGGTCTCGGAGACCGGGCATGGAACAAGGTGAGTGAAAGGGGGACCAAGAGAAGATACAAGGTATTTGTTATTGGGTTGCGAATTCGTATCGCGGTGACGGGCTTTCCTGCCCGCTGTGATTGTCATTGCTCATGCATGGTCTCGTTGTGCGCCATCTTGCCCGACCGAGGCGGTGTCCCGCACATCGTTCGCAGCAACCTTCTTCGCCGCAGGTACCGATGGGGTCAACTCAGGCCAAACTGCAGGGGAAACAACGCAAACATGCTACATTCATGGAACAAGCGATAGCTGAAGACGACGTCATTCCCTCTGGCCGCAGGCACAGAACGTGCTTCCCTTTACTGTAGCCAATGAGCGGTGGCACGGTGCGGTGACTGTCTAAATATCTACGTCTGGTCTGAGTACGGAAGAGCCCCTCGATTGTGACGGATGAATGCGAACTCCGACATGTCCAGTGCTTATCTACCACTCGGACACGCCGTCCACGAACTCGGCCGATTCCGCCTCGAGCAAAGCATCATGGGGGATGGGATATGTAGGCCAGTCGGCTCTAGGCGTGTTTTCGTACTCGGTAAAGTTGCGGGAGGTAGTGTAGCCCGCTTCCCACTGGGCATTAGCACTGACCGTATCCATCTGAATGGCCAACTCACAGCCTGCTCTGCGTAGTATACGAAGCGCTCCCTCCACTCTATCGGCCATTGATCAACGAGTCGTCCTCCATGTATCAGAGACTCGTGATTGAGCCAAGCGACCCATTGTCGGCCGAGAGCTATGATCAGATCGTGATTGATGGATCCAAGCCGAAGCACTCACACTCCTCTTCGAGGGTGCCAAAGACCACCTTGCTACCCCCGCCCCAATGATTATTGTTGTGGTAGTCGTCCCACAAACGACTTTGAGACGGCAGGCGAGCCGTCCCCGTCCACACCTTGGCGAACCCAAGAGCCTGGTACCTGCCCAGAGTCCACGGTCGGACGGTAGCGACTGCCGTCAGCGAAGGCGTCGCAGGGCACAGCTGACTCACAAGCCAAAGTAGGGTCCGCGATGTAGTGTCCCGTCCAGGCCAATGCACTGAGCGTATGCCCGTTGGTGACGATAGGAGGGCGGTCAGACGTCGCTTGTCCTCCAATTGAGCGGTACTCTTTCAAAAAGGGCATGGATCGCAAGAAGCCAGTAGCGAGGATCACCTGGCATCAGTACTGCGCAGCATATGTCCTGGAAGTGGGAACTGACCTCGTCGATGCCGGATATGGAGGTGCCATTGGCGACGGTGATCGACCCTCCCGCAAGCTCGTGCTCAGCATCGAGGTGACCGTACTCGATCACCTCGGGTATGATCTCGGCAAAAGGGCTCAGCCGGCGGATACTTCGTCGCTGCATATCTGTGGGTCAGCCTTCTCCTGCTTTGTAGGTCGGCCGGGACATACAAGTGCTTCGTGTGGTGTTTCTGATGGAGATGTACAGCTTCTCGACATGCGGTCCAATGCGTCTGGATATCTCGCTTGCTGAAACGCTTGCTCCGATGATGAGCACCGTCTGGGGTCAGTGATGCGACCAGTATTTGACTACTCACCTTGCCCTGATAGGGATTCGGGTTCCGGTACGACTGCGAGTGGTGTAACGGGTAGTGCCCATTCTTGTTCACCTTGGACCAGCCTACGAGCCCCTTCGTGGGTGGCCTGCGTGTGAGTGGATCATACAGCAGCATCACCCAACAGCCGCTCACACGTAAGGGGCATCGTAGCCTCCGCTCGCAACCACCACCGCGTCAAACAGCTCGACAGTCCACTCCGCCTTGATCCGCTTGTTCTCCGGTAAGCGCGTCAGAGATCGTAGGGATAGCTTCCAGCTGTGTCCTTCCTTCTCCAGCAGCTCCAGGCGGGTCGAGTACCGGAGAAAGACCGGGGCGGACGCGTTGTAGTGCTCGTCGCCGACATTTAGGCCTTGCGATGACGCGTAGGATCGTACGTGTCGCTGCACGAGGTAGCCTGCGAGTCAGAAGAGCTCAAGCAGATTTCACGATGATGCCCTGGCGCACCTGGTAATTCCCAGGTCGCATCTTCCGGATAGGAGACACCCGGCAGTGTAGTAAAGACCTAACATCAGGGGCTGGTGCCGGGAACTGATTTGTACGACCTACCGGCGCGGAGTTGGTAGTGAGATCGTCCCAGATCTGCTTGTTAGCTTGTCAATGGGCAGCAATCTGACATAGACTCACGGGCGCAGGTCTGGAGTGCTCCCTCCATCGCTCGTCCAGAGACAAGCCCTCGTCTCCTTCCTCGTAGAATTTGACAGTCGCGTTGTCCCGCGCGTCGGGAATGAACGCGCCGATATCCAAAGGCAGATTACTGGTGGTCAGCGGCTGGTGGTTGTAGCGCGTTCAATAGCGACTCACGGGTATGCCTCGCGAACGGGTGTCAAGACATTGTGATGCCAGTTCCCGCCTGGAGCATCGGATCTGTCGATCAGATGGACGGAGAAGCCGTCTTTGATGAGAGCTGCAGCATGCTGACATCAGCCCGGGGCGGTCTTATGTAGTGACGCGCCAGCCCACCTGCAGCCCGCTGGGTCCTGCCCCGATCACAGCTACCTTCCGGATAGGCCGAGCGAAAGTCGTCCACTCTCCTTCGCCGTGCTGTGTGGGCTTGCCAAAGAACGTCTGGTCAGGCCCTGTGAGCGCAAAGGACGTAATGGACAGGAGCGCGGTGGTGAGCACCGCCAGATCTGTCGGCCGCATGGTGTAGAGAGTAAGGGGACGACGATGACAGTCGGGCGACGAGGGAACTCGCCGTATCGCCCTTCAGTTGTTATATGGCCGGGGTGATCTCAGGTAGTAAGCATCTCAATGTCTATGACCCGTCTGCTCCTAGAGGGCGATATTGCGCAATATCGGGTCGGGATTGAATGATGGACGGACGGACTGAATCAGCCAAGATGGAAGAGAGGTCCATCGGGGCAATCCAAGGCGACATCATGCTTATCGGCCAAATCCGACTGCGGGCAAGATAGAGGAATCAAGAGGCATGGTGGAGAAAGAGGGGGATATGGCTTAGCCGTCGATGAGGTGCGATAGCGTCTTGTCACGATAAACTGGTGCAACTTGTGCTCGCATACACGGTTGGGGTGGGGTGATATCACCCATTCCGCCATCGGACCGCCAATGAGACTATTCGGCGTCCATGTTATGCAGCCCTAGCGGGATACGATATGAGCAGCGAGCGGTTCAGCGGCGAGAGGCTCACACGTCTCAAACACCTACAGACCGATCTGCCTTACTTATGAAGGGTATCGGTAGGATGATGCTTTCGCTGGCGACGGTGATCTTATTGACGGCCTCGACGCTTGCCGATCATGTCGACGATTATCACAAGTTCGAGCACCCTATCAAACGTGTAGCAGTGATCGGCGCCGGACCCGCTGGTCTACAAGCGGCAGCGACGCTAAAAGAGCACAACTTCACGGCCGTGAGGCTGTTTGAGCGGCAGGAGAAACCGGGAGGGACGTGGTACTACCAGGAGAGTACGCCGGTGAGGGAGCCATACCCGTGAGTTCGTCTGAGACGCGTATAGCGGGAATCGCTGACCCCAGGGACGTTCCCATCGAGCACGCCGCGGGGGCTAGCAATGTGCGGGAGCCGGGGACTGTCGTGTACTACCACGAAGGCGACGAAGGGCTGACCCTGGATGAGAGGTGGAGAGAGGCTACTAGACCGTCTCCTGTATGTCTCAGGTATGGCGAAAGCCCAGACTCATTCTCAGGCATGGTACAACCTCTTCATCAATACCCCCATCCAAGTGACCAAGCTTCCGGGCGTCGAGTACCCCAGGGACGCAGTCTGGCAGCCTACCGGTGAGAATCGCAGTGGTACCTGACATGTTGCACCGACTGACCCCAGTGCACGAGATTCAACGACACATCCGCACATATGCGGCACATCACGGTCTCAATCCGAATGATGAACCTTTCAACAAGGGCACCAACTTCTCGGCGTCCTACGCTACCAAGGTGGAGTCGCTGCGAAAAGTCGATGGCGTATGGCAGATTCAACTCCGCAAGTCCGAAAAGGTCGACTACCCTCCAAGAATCAAATCGACCTGGTGGAAGGAAGACTTCGACGCCGTCGTGGTCGCTTCTGGGGGGTACGATGCGCCTCATGTACCCTCGATTTCTGGCCTTAAGGAATGGTCCGAGATCAAGGATGACCAAGGGAGGCACAGAGTATGGCATGGTCAATCATACCGGCATCCCCAGCCTCTCAGGGACAAGGTGAGGCGTCCGCTCATGCGGAGTACCGCACGCTCACGTCAGACAGTCGTGCTTGTCGGTGCGTCCGTCTCCGCCATGGGCATCTCGAACGACATCGGCCCGCACGTCAAGAAACTATACGTCTCGGTGCGGCCCGGCGATCGCAGAAGCACGCTCATGAAGCGACGCAACTTTGACCGTATCTATCCCGGCGCCGAGATCATCCCTGACATTATCGAGTTTGGCGCGCTCGACTCGAGCACCTCCATCACGGGAGGACAGCTTCTCTTGCGGAACGGAACGACCCTGTCAGGTATCGACGAGGTCATCCTAGCGACCGGATTCCGGCATGCCAACTCGTTCCTAGGAAGCCTCGTCAACGGCACTATTGCCGGTAATGAGGACCCGGATGTCGAGGTCAAGCCCGTCATCACCGAGGGGAAGCAAGGTCAATTTAGGAACGTCGATTGGAGGGGGTTTTACCTCGATGACCCCACTTTGGCATTCACCACCGTCCGGCCGTGGACTATTGGAGAGTGAGTGAGGGGCTGCCAACTTGAGGCTCGGATCTGACGGCGTAGGTATCAAGCTCTCGCGATTGCTAAAGTGTGGGAAGGAACTGCTCGTATCCCCTCAATCGAAGGATTGAACAAAGAATACCCCGGCCACGGTCGCTCTTTCTTTAGCCGCTCTTTCGGGTCTCAGCAGTCGGAAGGTGCGTCACACTCTTGCTACAAGCCTCATTAGCTCCATTGGCTGAGCCTTTAGCTGGCTTCCGCAAGTTCGTGACATGGCTCAACAACGAGAGCCTGCAGCACGGCGGTCGCCTCGTCGACTTCTACCCCGAGCGGTGAGCAAGCTCTGGTCCATGCGGTGAATGTACTAACATGCAGCATACGGGAAGAATTTGTCTACTTTGCGGCGTCCGCGGCGGGCTATGTGAGTGGACTCTGCTTCTTTCCCCTTATCACCGGACTTCGGCGCCGACTGACCATCAGTGGGAGCCAGGTTACTACGCTTACGACAATTTCACACAATCGGACAAACTGCCAGAGAGGGAATGGAGCGCGGAGCCACCGGTTGAGATCTTCTGGAAGAGCCTTGTCGACCATGAAGAGGAGTACTAGGCCTTCGCGCCAAGTCCTTCTGACCGCGCACTTCGATACGTCATAAGCTTGACACGTGCCGTCCCTCGGAGTATGGAGGCGGTGGATAGCTTTCCAGGGGCCCTCCTTTGATAGCCCAGCTCCACCTAGGCCGAGACACGTGGGCAGGCACGCGCTCGCGAGGGAAGCTAGGGGTACATCAGGAGCTCTCCAACCTCGGCACGCGCATCTCTTTACCTTCATACATCATCGTCCGACTTCACATCTGCTCATGCAGACTTCACAGATAGTCCACAATGAGCGAGTCCAGGGAGTCCTTTAGGTTCACCAGTGATCACCCTGAGCTCACTTACATGCACAAGCTCGACGCTGCCGCTGCGTTCGCCGCATCGTTGCCACCCAACTCTCCTTACTCCGCTGAAGCGATCAAGAACACCATCGATACTACGCCTGCTACAATTTTCAGTGACGAGCAAGCAGACGATGAGCAGACAATACTCATGTGGCATCATGCTAGAAACAGGACCCCCCGACTTCCCTACACCGTGATTGCTGGACAGCAGATGGATGGCTGGGATATGTTCCGACAGGCGGCAAGCTTCACCAACCGCTGGGAAATGCACCGAGGAAGCGCTTCCGGGGAAACTCTCGACGAGCATACGCTCCGGGGCCAGGGCTTCCAGATCATCAATGGTGGACCTATGCGGGACCCGGAGGAGACCGGCAAAGGCCTAATTCCTTCTGAGAGGCAGGCAGTGCAGCGCGAAAACGAAGCGTTATCGCAGGAAGCAGCGGAGAGAGTGCACGCGCCATTCGTGCCCCGTACATCGCTCACGTATGGACCAGCCTCAATACGTTCGCACGATTGTCGGACACGGCCAAGGACCTGTGCAAGATTATGGTCTTCACATGCCCGATCACTGCGCAAACGGACAAGCATTCTGCCGGCTGGAACCTAGCCTCCGACTTGCCTTCCTGGAGGGCGACCTACGAATATTTCAGGACTCACAAAGACAAGAAGCTAGTGCTTGCTCGCGGACGGTACTGCAGCGTCAAGGCCGACCATCAGAAGGCGTTCGACAAGGGCAAAGAGGGTTACGAGCAGCTGCTGCAGCCTTCGTTCAGAATACACCGAGACGACAAGGCTTCCTTCGTCCGAGTCAAAGACAAGGTGATGAGCGAGAATCTGGAACAGATGTGCGGAGCACTGTCGTTCCTGACAAGCAGCGGCACGATGGTTCGTCCAAGGGTGAAAGAAGGTTCATCACTGCAGCGGCTCATCCGAGAGGACGCATGGAGGAAAGGATACTCAAACCGGGCTTCCTCTGTCTTTTTGGCACGCCACATCGTCGCGAACAACCCATACCTCGATACCATGGGCGATCCATTTGGTCTCGTACTCTCACACCCGGATGTGCAGCTCATCCCCGTCAGTATCAACACCAATGATCCTTACAACATCGACATTTCGCCGCTCGAAGACGGGGAGGAGCCGTTCGTCTACTTGGCTGTCGCTCCACCAAGCTTCCACGACACCTTCTTGCAGGAATTTAAGCCACCCGTGCATGCCCACAGAGACATCGCCGGATTCGGTGAAGAAGCCGTCCCACTGGTCGATGAAGCAGCGGCGAGTGAATGGCCAGAATACTGCGAGGTGATGAGTGAGCTCGTGAAAGCTTGTCAACAGGCGCTTCTAGTGTTCTCCGGAGATGAGCTCACCGACGAGCACAGGTCTGAGGCACTCTCAGAGTACGATAACGTCCTGTATGATTTCGAGAAAGGCACTATGACGCGTGTTTGCAAAGGCGTTATGGGTCGAGTTGATGCTGTAACAGTACGAAGTTCAGGAGTGTAGGGTCGAACAACGGAGATGGGGGAAGGCCTAAATACACCACAGATCATCAGTACACGCACGGGCAAGGTGGTTTGGCCGGGCGGATGCACCACTTCCATGGATTGCGACGAACGACGTCGACGTTGCATGCGTACATACAGGTCTCATATCTCGAGGCGCCGCTGCATGGCCGCGGTGTCCGCTATCCGTCGAAGCACAGCGCGCTGTGCTTTTCACTTCTCACTTCTGCCCCTCTCCTCCCCTCTTTACTTCTTCTTGGGTCCGTTGAGGGGCGTGCCGATGAGCGAAGCTGCTCCTCGCAGCTTGACACCGACGACACGCTCGATCTTGGCGAGCAGTTGTTGGTTCGGGACGGCTCGACCGCTCTCGAGGTCGGCAATCTGGCAGTCAGCAGTTGCGCACAACGTACAGCGGAAGCGAGGCGAGCATGTGGGTTGCCGGCGAGATGACGGGCAAATCCAGCAAGAGTGACAGGTACGCGGGCATGACGGAGCGGCAGATTGAGTGGGGCAAGAAACAATCTGTGATGCCCGCAGAGCGGTGGCAGGAGATCCAGCGAGATGGAAGAATGACAGGGAGTTGAGTGGGTGATCAGGTGTCCGAATCTGTAGCGTGACCACTTACGTCCTGGGGCTTTGCGTTGACGGCCGTCGCCAGGTCCTTCTGCGTCATCGACTTTCCATCCGGCTTCGTCTTGGCTTGTCGGGCCTGCGCAAGGGCTTTGCCGACGCTGGTGTAAGCAGTGCACGGCGGTACCCGACATGCCGCGTCGAAGCTCACGACTGGTCGACCTTCTCTGGCGGCTTGGGAGCGTCGTCTCGGTCAAGCTGGGCAATCCGTTGGTGGTCGGCCGCTGTAGTCAGCGATTGATCGAAGACTGCGTCGCGCGCCAGAGGTTCCCGGTGTGCCGCCTTGATGCGCCCCATAATCTCCTCCGTTCTCCAGCAGTCTATACCCCTGTACTCTATCCACCGTGGCCTCCGCCTTTCTCGTAACGTGTAGATGTCTCTCTATTCCTCGTTCCCCCCGCCCCGCTGTGGGAGACAAAACACGCCACTCACGTCCTTTCGTCTGACCACGGTCCTTGGCAGTCGTGTCGAGGGCAGCTCCGGAACGTTGCGCAGCTATCGTCAGCGACTGTCACTATCCATGGCAAGGTGCGGTTAGCGTCCCCGTGGCAGGTTGGGCCATCGACGACGCGTCGAAGACGGTAGAAGCGGGTGGAAGGGTGGACGGCGGGGTTGGACACTCACTGTTCAAGGCAGAGCCCTTGAGCTGAGTTGGTCGTCGAGCACCGTATCCGATGATTTGCGGCTTGTCCCAGTCGTCAGACTGTAAGGAGCAAGGAGGTGTCAGCAATAGGGTGGGGATATGATGCGAAGTGGGGGCGTGGACGAGGAGAGCGGCGGTCAGCTGGTGGATCTTTTGGGGTGTGACCTCTGACGCACCATGTTTGCTGTGTGTTTCTGTTCTGTTACGTGTGATAAGGACGAGGTGTAGGTGAGTACGATAGAGTCTGCGAGGCAATGTGTATGCTTTGCGAGTTGATAGAGTCACGAAGAAAGGAACGATGCGACGGATGGATGAATGCCTGCTCGGTCGATCAGAGAGGGTCGTGTGCACGTCATCGTTGGGAGAAATAGATGGAAATTATCGCGAGATCACTCCTCTCTTACATCTCGGCTCAGCAGTCATGTTTGCACTACATCAACGCAGCCTCTGTCCCAATAAACATATCAAGAAAGCTGCACTAGCATATAAAGAGAATGTTCGTGTCCATCGCTGCGGTATCAGCACAAGTCTTCGACGCGGGACAGTGCCTCATCATCGTGAACCTTCCCATTCTCCTCCCCCATCAAGTCACTCCAGAAAATCCACTCACGGTGACTGGACGATAGCTGCGGCTTCTGGTCGTACTTGCCCCTCAACTCGTCTCGGATGGTGTTGAGCAGCTGGACATAGCTCTGCTCGGGATACTTGGTCAGGGCAGCTATGAACGCCTGCACGTCAGCACACCGTGTATGCTTCATGCGGAGCCCGCCAAACTCACATAAGACATTGCACCTGTCGCCTTGCCAGCCTCCGATGTGTCCGCACTCTGATCATCAGCAATGTCCGCGAGACGAGGTGGGCCTTGCTCAACGCACCGTCTGAGAGTCCTTGCATCCCGACCACATGATCACGTCCGCCGGCGACGTCTTGGTCTGCTTGGTCCTCTCCCGCGCGCCGCTGTTCGAATTCATCAAGTTCTTGCCTAGGCTCATCACGCCCGACATCATCCCGCCGACGTCGCCGCTGCGGATAAGCACGTCCCGCATCTTGCTTCGTGATCACGACTCACCGGAGGTAGCTCATCCCGGCGCCGAGCAGCCCCTGGCCCGCTTCCGCGAGGAGGTTGGGCTCCTTGATCGTACCTTCTGTCGAGTAGATGTATGGCAAGTCGAGCGCAGACCCAGAGTGACAACTGCCGTCAGCCAACCCCCATTGAGCTCGAGAGTCACGACTCACGAGTCAAAGATGGCCGTGAGACGGCATCCGGGCGGGAGAGACCTGACCATGATGTTGTGCCTAGACGTCAGCGTTGCGAGGGTATGTGGTGATGTACCCACACTGCGGTCAGCACGATGTTCCACACGGCTCCCGTCCGTCCACTTTCCACTCACTCTCATCATCGACAATGTGGCTGGTCTGCTTAAAGTCCACCGGGTAGATAACCTCGTCGTTCCCGTCATCCTCGTCGCCGTCCAAATCCTTGGTCTGTCCTCCGTGGCCGGAGCTGTCCTCAGCGCTGCCCTAGTCATCCGTGTCGCCGACTCACTAGTGGAAGAACAACGAGTCGTTCGGCTGCGCTCCCTGCACCAGCCACTGCATCGCCTGGATGATGTTCGCCCGCGTGGGGATCTGCCGCGGGTTCCGCGCGTCGTCGGTGAGCAGTACGATGTCGTCCGGTCGGTATCGGTACCGCTCAATCAAGAACTTTTGCACATTGTGCGCGTCGTTGATGCAGCCTCGCAGCTCGCTGCTCGAGCCAAAGTAGTTGATGCCAATCTGGTCTGAGCGGCCACGCATACGCACGATGGCATGCTCGCAAGGGCGTACTCACCAGGAGCGCCTTGCGATTCCCGTTACACTGCGAGTACTGGAAGAACGGCCGCTGCGGCCCGCCCTGCCCACCTTGCATCTGCGGACCGTACTGCTGCTGAGAGGTCGGCGGCCGGACTACACATCAGCAAAGGCACCTAGCGTGACTTGGAAGGACTGGAGGGCTGGGGCTATGACCCACTTGGTGCATTGCCATACGGCGCCTGCATACGGTGCTGATACTCGTTGGGCGGTTGGTACCCGGCACCGGTCTGGGCATAGTGCGGTGGTGGGGGCTGGCCCGTGGGTGGACCTGCGTTCCACTGTTGCTGCTGCGGCGGCGGAGGCGCGTAGCTGGCGGTGAGAAGTGACCAGAGTAGCATATCCGCGAGGTTTTACGCACCCGTATTGCTGTTGAGGGGGAGGAGGAGCACCCCATCCACCTTGCTGCGGAGGAGGAGGTGGGGCTTGATAATAGCCCCCTTGTTGTTGCTGATGATGCCCCTGTCCGGGGTACGAGTTCCACGACATTGCGATGCGATGTGGTCAAGATCAGAGAGCGTATGTACACGTATATTAGGTATTATACGGTGTCGATGATCAAGGTATAGATGCAAGAAAGGTGGGAACAGCAAGGTGATGATCATCCCTCGGTTGCCGGTGATCCCGGTCATCGCCAGAGACACAGCCCGCCCAGTTTGGTCCCGTCTTGCTCTCCTCCCTCTCGTCACAGCCCCTCAGCTATGCTATGCATACATGCAAGGCTCCATAGGGTGTATGTGTCGATCTACCCGGACATGCAAGCCATGCTACAGCAGAGGACCCGGCCGCCGTTCAGCAACACTGACAACGAGCAATGTGCTTGCAGCATCCTTTCTTCCCCGCAGCTCTGGGGACGGTTGGGCCGGGCAACGGGGGCGACTCCCTCCAGGTAGCGGGAGTTTCGAACGCGTTGGACTGGTAGTCGCGTTCACGTCTATGCGCGTCAGCGTTGGACAGCGAACACCAGGGATCATCCTTCTACGCAGCACATGAACGCTCGATCCACAACACTCACTGCATCGCGATCCGTCTCTTGCACCGGCCGGCCAGTTTCCATCAGTCCCCTCCGCCCTTGAACAGGGCGGCGAAGAGTGTCTGTTCGCCGCCTACGCCTCGCCCAGCTCCTCCTCCAAAACCTTCATCAGCTGCGCGCAGCTCATCGGCCTGGCAAGCGCGGCCGCCTGCCCCGCCCAGTGCGCCCCAAACCCTCCCTCCCCTTTCTCCTTGGCCGCCGCGTTGAGCGCCTTTCCCACGTCGTACGTCAGCGGATAGTGGGGCACGTCTACGCCGACCAGTTCGGCGAGCTCGGTATATCGGTTTCGCGCCGACCGTGCGGGTCGACCGCTAATCAACGTCGTCATGGTCGTCCCCTCTCCCCTGGCAATCGCAGCTCTGTGATGCTCGTCCGCTGCCGACTCGTCCGTGACGACGAACGCGGTGCCCAGCTGCGCGGCGATCGCGCCGAGTTCCAGTGCCGCGCGCACGCCCTGCCCGTCCATGATCCCTCCGGCAGCGATGACCGGCAGCTTCGTCTGCTTCACCAGCACCCGGACAAGCGCGACCGTCGATAGTTGATCGTCCCTCCCATACGGGTCGAAGATCCCCCGGTGTCCCCCTGCCTCGTACCCCTGCGCAATCACCGCGTCCATCCCCGCCGCCTCGGCCGCCCTGGCCTCCTCCAACGACGTCACGCTCGCGAACAACACCGTCCGCTGCTCCTTGAGCCGGCGCACGGCGTCCGCGGCCGGCAGCCCAAAGTGGAAGGACACCACCGCAGGCTTGACCTCGAGCAGCATGGCGAGCACGTCCGGGTCGTCGTTGAATCCCTTGTAGATGGCCTTGAGTTCCTGAGGCGGCTCGGCGCCAAACTGCCCAAACACCGGTCGGAGCGCGTCAAGCCATTTGGTGGACATGTCGGTCGAGCTGGTGGGAGCGACGTGCACGAAGATATTGACGTTGATAGAGCCTGAAGCGAGAGACTGCGCTTCGAGGATGGCAGTACGCGCGGCGGAGGGCGTCATGGCGCCTATGCCGAGGGAGCCTAGACCGCCGGCGTTGCTCACAGCGGCAGCCATGCGGGGCGTCGACGTGCCGGCCATGGGGGCCTGGATGATAGGGAGGCGAATGCCCAGCTGGCGGAGGAGAGGGTGGAGCCGAGGGGTCATGGTAGAGAGGTGTGGGCAGAACAGAAAGATTCAGCGCCAAGCGATGGTGAATGTGCAGTCGCAACATGGACAACGGAGAATTGGACGTTCCAACCCCGGTCCAAACGACCTCCAGTTGCCGTGAGAGAGAGCTGAGGGCTGGCTGGTATGGAATTATGGAGCGAAGCGGGTGCTGAAGCGCAGAGGAGTCTGCAACGAGCGGCCGGCTAATGCATACAGTCTTCGGCATCTAGCCGTCTAGGCACCGCCGCTGCACGCAATTCTGCGTCGAAGC
>CAUG01000093.1:0-31886 GCA_000442785.1 Papiliotrema flavescens NRRL Y-50378
ATTGCCCGGGCACTTGGAGCTCAAAGGTGACCTTGCTTACACCACTCTGATAATGAAGCATTGAAGTGAATGGCGGTTGGGCCAATTCGGGTCTTTAGCCCACTACTGCATCTGAAGGCGGCCGAAGCGGGAATGAGGTGCTCGAATTGGTTGTAGATTGGTAGTCCACCCGCTGACTGTGATCTCCTTGCTGCCGAGCTCTCATGTCTTCGATGAGGGCGTAGAGCGGCGCTGATGTCGGCGTGAGCTCTGTCAACGCAATCCGACCCCAGCTAACCCATCTACCAGTCTGCTTGCCAGACCTGGTCTGGCAACCCTGGTGTCAGGGACTGACATTGGCAGGCGGCAGATGCGGCGCTTGGACACCGTGGGAGGAAACTTAGATCTGTGATATGAGACCTAGATACCCCCAATACGCGACCTCACCGACATTTTCCCCTTTCTTTCAGTCCCTGCGGCAGGTCGGGACAGTGACTCTCAGGCTAGGCGGCCTGAGTTGCGCAGGGTGTGGGCAGTCAGTGCTTGTCATAAACCTCAAGTCAACCTCTACCTGACTTCCACCCGGCTCAGCTAACCTGGGACATGAAGCACCTTCCCCCAATGCTTCGCTGAATGTCTCGCCGAATGTGTTGCCGAGTGTTGCACCAAATGACTTGCCAAAGGACTCGGCAGATGATGTGGAACTTCAGTGATGGCCGCTTGCAGTCCGACAATGGTCAGGCAACGTCGAGTAAAGTCGGGCAGAGTCTCGACTCTGACAAACTGAGCTTCGACCTAAAATGCTCTCCTGTCTGGCCAAGAGGGCCCCTCTGTGAGCTAAGTCCGACCACATGTGAAGCGTGCAGGACATAGACGCAGCCATTGTCACTTGCCGCCCCACAGCTCAGCATACGCTCATGTTACATGCAAGCTCCGGCCGTGTTGACGTGTAGATTACTACAACACCTCCTTCATTGCGATGGCCCTGTGCTGCTGTCATGATATTTCACGCGGTTCTTCTCCTCACTTATCGTCCCTGGATGGGTTTGTGGTCTGCCAGCCGCCTGCAGTCGAGCCAGGAGACGTACTTAGTCCGCTGCGGTCCACCGCTTGTGGTGGCGATCGAGGTGGAGTTCCTCCGCGCTGTGCAGAGGGGAATCGCTCCTGAAAGGTCAATGTCATGTGGGCGACGTCAAAGACATCACACACAGCGACAAGCCCCTGGCTTTCTTCCGGCAGACGGGTGGGAGTTGCGTGCGATGCTGTCAGGTCATGAGTGCTCGGCGGCGCAATTGTGCGGAGATTCAACGTCTTCGCACAGCCAAGCTTATCTACTGCCTCTCGAGGCGTAGCGTCCTTGGTGGGATCATCTTTGTTGTCCGCCGTCATTCTGCCAGGCTTCGTTGTGACATTACGCACTCTTCAGAAATGTGACCGGACGAAGAGAGGGAACAGCGAGGGCGGAACAGAGGGAGGAGGCGTGCTGCCTAGTCTGCTCAGTTTGATAGGCCCTTCCTGGGTCTGACTCGAGGGTGGTGCAGATCACAAGGGATGCGTCCCACTGGAGACGCGGTGATCGGCAAGGCGCCACTCGCTAGTTGTGGTGATCGGCACAAAGGGGGTCATCGGCCTGTCGCTTGCCCCGCAATGACGCCAGCTGCCGCCAATGATGGCGGGCGCTGAAAAGACATAGTGAGAATCACAAGCCATCAGTAGAGATTCGTACGCGTCATGTAGCTAAACAAACCCAAAGGGCTATTTCCGCAGGTCGTGCGACGCACATGCATCTCAATCGTTCATCACGTCGTAACAAGCTCAACGTAGCGCTGATACTAAGAGGCGGCGGACGTCATGAGAAGTGCACACTCCTGCACTCCCCTCACTGGCCCTCGGTCGAAGTGACTGTCGGCACATCCTCATGGTCAGCAGCATCACCGGAGCGATCTTGCGATCTTGTCGAACGCGAGGCTGTCTGGGTGGAGCCCGTCTTTTCGGTCTCGACACGCATGTAGCACGCCAATTGGTCCACCAATACCGAAGTTCCTGATACAGCAGCCTCCTGTTCCCTGAGGTCTGTTAGCGGCCAGTACGCCTCAATCCGACGGTCAATCTCCGTCTCAAGCGCATCCGCCTCTTCCTCCGAGGGTGTCGATTTCGCTGCCTCTGTGGCAGCAGTCCCCTTGCCGCCCTCAGCCGGCGCTGGCTTCACCCCCCAGCCCACGAAGTGCAATGCTTTCGAAAATGACGTTCAAATGATGGACATGGCCAGATTGAACTTGCTCTCGGGTATTATTGAGGTAATCGATCGCTCGAAAGAGAAGGACTGGGGAGATCCACGCAGGGCAAGCCTCGAGCTGATATGGAGAAGGTCAAAGGTGGTTTGCGACGCTTGAATTGCTGCATGGACCAAAGGATGCACCTCACTCTGAAAGCCTTGACCTACTCAACAAGACGGAGAACTCCAAAAAGGGTGTTGACACCCAAACGTGTCGGGTGCCAAGAAGCCCAAGGGCAGGCGCTTGTCCAAGTAAACAAGCAATCTGCATGGACTCACACCCCACTGCCAATCGCCTACGACGCAGCCTGCCCTCCACCTCCCTTTTGAGGCGGCTCCGGCGCCATCTGCGAGATCACGAAGAACCCGACGCCGAGCAGCGGGAGCCAGTACTTCTGCAGGAACGACTTCTCGGGGACCGGTTCGGCGGCTTTGCCAGTGGATGGGTCGACTGCGGGAGGGGGAGCTAGGTTGATCCTACCATCAGCACGAGCTTCACAAGAAGAGCTTCCCATCTTCCTGGGATGTATTCGGCTATATGGCTGTAGTACTTACTGCTTGGCCCTCTGCGGCACCTTCAAAACCACCTCGGAATTGATCACGTTCGGCAGGAACAGCCTATCTCCACTCTTGTACCAGCTTTCAGGGCACTTGCCGTCGCGTCTGACGTTGCCCAGGTCAAGATGGAGGCCAGTTACCGTTGCGTCGGGGGTGTTGGTGGATAGGGAGAGGACGAAGCGGTATATTTGCGGGGCGGCTGTGTAGCACTGCGCGTCAGCTCAAGCGGGACGTTGCGGGGACGGTGGGGCTAGTCAGCCTCGCATCTCGGTAGGGACTTCGACTTTCGATAAAATGTTCACGAATCACCGGGAATACTGATCGTCCAAGAAGCGAACGGAACATAAACTCACCGACCGCACAGAGCTAACATGCGACACCTTCCCATGAACATCGGCCAGTCCGACCTGATACCAGCCCTTCCCATCGTCCACCTGCGCGTCTCTGCTCAATCTCTTCTCAAGCGAAGCCTCAAGCCCTGCCCCTCCAAAGTCGAGTTGTATCGTCCCAAGCTCCGACCATGGTGAATCGATCGTTGACGGTTTGGGGTGAGGGAGGAAGCGGTGTTGTATCGTGTAATTGGATGGGACCGCAGCAGTCGCCAAGAGCGGTATGCTTGCGAGCGCCAGTATCGACGCGAAGGTCACGCGCATGGCCAGCGTAGAGATGAAGACAAGCTCGATGGGAAGGATAAGGTGATAGAAGTACGAGGTGGTCGTAGACGACAATGACGGGTCGGCAATAGTGAGATAGCGGGGGCGGCATGTGCCGCATCGCTGCGGCGGATTCGGCAGGCTCACTTACAGGCAACTAAGCCGTCTCCGCTTCTGACTCATGCATAGGCTCGTTTATACGGAATGCAACGGTCATCTGCAGGTGGGTGGGTGCCCCTAGGCATCATTTGTCTGCGCCATGAAGCCTTCCATGAGCCTCCGTAGTAGCGTTCATTGACAGTGCGCTCTCGTTGTAGTGTGGCACCGACGGTCCATCTGGCTCGGCCTGACAGGTCTGACCACTCTGACCAGCCGTCCGTGTCTCCGCGTCCCCTCGTCTACGGTCATTATTAGTATACATCGGTCATAAACGGCTCTCTTCTGCCTTGAGTACCCCTCCTTCTACCTGAGCATTAGGCGATCCTTTATGGAGTGCCTTCAGCATTGCGGCGGCCATCCAGAACCAACCCAAACAGCAACACTCTCGAATGCGGTTATATCTTCAGACACGAAATCAGACTGTCTGCCCCCACTATCTCAGCCCTCTGTCTCAAGACTGCTCCTCCTACACTTGAGACCTCCTCAAACCACACCTCCGCATCATCTGTGATGTCTGCAGATGACTCTGTGCTCAGTGTTGAGGAGGAGAGTGGACCGTCTCACAGTCACCATACGGGACTAGCCACCGCGTCCCTGCCTTGAACATAAGGAATCCTCGACCACGGTACCTCTGGCGAGGCTGAGATATCTCTGAGCGGAGCCAAGATCCGCCTCACTGGCGAGGGGAATTGGACCGTGGCATTTCACGAAGGAGGGTCGTCCCCTGTCCCAGCGATCAGGTTTGGCCCAGGTGCCAATCACCCGCCTAAGGGAAGTCTGCGGCTGACGTCCACCGGTGGGCTACGATACTCTCACATAGCCTCACAGCCAGCCGCGCTGCTCTCGTTGATTCAGGAAGGCGTTCGCCGGTTCCACGCTGTACAGAGCAATGGTAATGCTACCATGCTCACTGGCGCCCATTTGGAGCATTGTGGCAGCATGTTGATCAAACCAGCGAGCAGTTGGCAATTGGGCTCTGCAGGATCCCGGGACAGCAATCTTGAGATCTTCGTGCCACTTGGACACAAATTGGGTCGCTTGACCATCGAATGCTCATGCGCGCTGTGGAAAGATCCAAGCTCGTCCCCCATGGACGAGCGTGAGTGGGCAGACATGCTGAAGATCCGTGTCCCAGGAAAATTCTAGGGTCTAGACCGTCTGAGTCTGAGCGCACAGATGTGGATGTTCGTGTCGGTCACTTGGGGTCTTGCTCATTGCCTCTGCTTTTTGTTCATAGTTTTCCGGAACACCATAACGTCTCATTCTTCCAGTATCAATCTCAGCTGCAAATGCAAACCTCTGGTTCGGATTTTGGAGGCCTTCACCTCAGCCGTGGTACGATTGTCATGTATGCCACTCCACCACTACTGGCTTCTCTGTATGCGCAGTACCTTGCCACTCGACAGGCAGGCTTGGAGTACAATTGGGGCAAGTCAGCTTTACCCCTGCTCCCTTATTTCACTGCTCCAAGCGATCCTTTCACAGCTTGCTCGTTGACTTGCAAGCAGCTTTTGCTATATACAAGCAGTGTATGCAGGGCCTCAGGGAAAGTCCCCAAGATTTGCGCGCCCCTCCCATATCACGAGACTTTTTCAGCGCCCCCAACACACAAACGCGCACGTTGTTACTTGCAATGACTCAATTCAGGAAAGCCATTAAAGACTGGAAGGACCGGCATTTTCCACGTTCCCAAGTAGGTACCCTGACATTTGCCGACACAATCCACTGACCAGCCAGCACCCTCACACTGACTCGACCAGCCAGGATGCTTCTGAGAACTCTCTTGATGGCACGACCATCCAAGAGAATCCGGACGGGCCTGCGAGCCCCAAGCCCCCATTGTGGGTCGAGGATCTAACTTCTTCGACGGCAGATTGCGATGGGCATTTCACGAAGGAGCGTTCCAAGTTCAAGCTACCTACAGACTCCCCCTGCAAGGTGCACGTCGAGAATGGCGGGCAAGGGCGAGCCAAGTGGCAATTATCGTTTCATTCAACCCAAGACACAAGTGATCCACCTCACCACAACAAAGTGAAAAGCTTCACTCGTGTTGGAGGGACTCACAGCGTAGGCGGTCACGTTGTCAACGTCCCCGAAGGCGGCTTGATCAATGTCAATGAGGGCTCTGGACCGCAATTCAACGGAATTGTTGCGGGCGTGACAAACTACTTCGAGTCCGGATTAAGCTTCTCAGCCCCGAGTGGATCTTTTTTGACACCTGCCAGTTCGACGAGGAACATGCCCGCCTGCACTCTGACCCTGACACTCCCGAATGACCAATACCTTGGAAAGATCGCGCTCGGTTCAAACAACGAGGTCAAGGTCACTACCAGCAGCCCTGAACTCAAAGCGGAGGAACTCGAGGTCGATACTCGTTACGGAATCTTCTTGCCGCCGGTCCGCATCGAAAAGCGCCTGAAGCTTCACTCTGTATCTGGTGATATCAATGCAGAGAACGCTCGGGCAAGGCGGTATGACACTTTCAGTGCGTCCGGGAGAACGAGGTTGACCGGGTCATTCCCGCAGGAAGACAGCGTCATCGGAAGCCAGTCGGGAAACAATCATGTTGAGTTCTCCGGCAAGTCGAAAGAAGGTGCAATTCTGAGGGTCGAGAACATGTCCGGTATCAACAGACTCGACTTCAACGATTTCGAAGGTTCTTATGAAGCACATACTTCCTCTGGGCGCAACGTGCTGTCCCGTCCGGACCATGCAACGGAGGAGCAAATGTACACGCAGAGCGCCATCATCGGCAACAGCGGGTGAGTGAGAGTTTGCGTGATTGGCATTCGATCCCGGAAACATCTGGTATTGTAACTGTCGCTGACCCTAGTCATGACCGGATCAAGGTGTCGACATACACAAACAACAACCAAACTTCGTTCCACTCAGGGGAGGCCCGATGACCAGCCAAGTGGTAGTGCAGGGCACTGGAGTCGGTCTGTCTGCTCGCGCTGTTCATGCTGCGGTAACGGCGACAAACGCCAGTGTCTTGCATGACGGGTTATGTCATACGTTTGATACCCAGAATGCACAATTGATACCCAAAAGACTGGAATGGGTTGCACAACTTCCTCCGCCGTCAAGCATTGCTTCGGTGCTTCAATGCTCCTGCTCATCGTGACCAATGGCAAGTTTCGAAAGCGCCGCGTTCCGAGGCAGATCCCTTCGAGTGGAGGTCGAGTTCGCGCGCCACTGTGGCTCTCCAGCATCTGCTATACCCCCAGATGTTTACGGGGGCCTTAATTTGGACATTGTAGTGTGGTGGCCCTGCCACTTCGCGAGTGCCTGTGTCCCCATGCTTCAGCCCACGACGTCATTGAGCGACCACATAGGGCCGGTCCTTTGCTTGCCCGCTCCTCCAGTCCTTTGATCCTTCTCCAAGCTGATCAAGTGTGGTGCGCTGCTGCAGTGGGGGGCACTCATGTTGCGGCCTGAGTTTTTGCCTGCTCTGCGTGTCACCGTTGCTCTATCACTGTGCAGCACCTGCGCTTTTCCACTGGCATTGTATTGTAGCGCCCTCGTCGTCCGTATCACTTGAACAGAGATCCAGGTCCTTTCTTCCGCCATGCCTTCTAGGACGATTGACGTGAGTGACAAGACCAGTCGCACAGGCCTTCTCAACTGTCGTCATGCAAGCTTCAGTCTGCCAAGGGGGAGGCCCTGCGATGTGACGCTCCAGTGCGACTCCGGCGCTGAGCGTGCCATGTGGACTTTTACTTCGGCGCCGCATCGCGATGCTGCGCAAGACACCTCCAGTGGCTGTGAGTCAGACGGCGCCATGAGCCTGATTGCCTCTACACGATCCAGCACAAGTGATGGCGCGGGCGAGGACAGCGGTGCCTCTTGCGATCTCCCCGGGCGACACACCCTCACACTGACGCTGCCGCCGGCCACGGCTGTCCGTACTCTCAAGTTCTTGTCCGACGCCGAGCTCCTTGTTTCGTCCAAGGGTTTTGAACCGGATGCCTTGTCAAGGGAAAGCTCAGGTGCCTCAACGTCGCATGCTGGAGTCGAAGTGGGGCACTTCAAGGTGAAGAAGGACTGGGGTGATTTTCACTGCACCGGGATCAATGCCAAACGATTTACGTTGTCCACTGGTAGGGGCTCTTGCGAGTATCTTGGCCCCTTTCCACAGTCCAACAGCGACATCAAGACCATCACCGGCGAGGTCAAGGTCTGCGTGCGCGGCTCTTCCCAACCATCAACCAGGCTTCTTATCGAGACTCAACGCGGGGACGTGGATGTCAGAGCCAAAGGTTTCAAGGGCACTTGCAAAGTCACCGGACGGTCAAACAAGAGGTCCATTGTGCTCCCTTCTCGTGCTCAGAAGCGAGCAAGCGGATCGGCAGACCTGGTCAGAGCGTTTGACAGGAACGAGTACGTAAAGCGTCCCACCGCAGGTCATGCAGCTAGGTACTACGTGCTGATAGCAGCCGCAACCAAATTGACGTGAGGACACTCGGGGATTCTCAGCGCGCGGAGACCATCGTCCACTTTGATGTTTGACTTGAGAGCGACTGGGCTGGGGGAGGGTATAGTGTCAAGTCAGTGTGATTGGTGTCAGCGCGGTATACCAAGCAGTGAGGGACATGAATGTGGCAAAGATGTCTGCACCGCCTTCCTTCTTTGGGAACAGTCAAGCTCTTCATACCAATGTTTGTGTAATAGTTTATCAACTACCCCTAAGAGCGGGGATCAGTGTGTCAGCTTTGAGCCCTGCATTCAATGTGGCAACGGGGGGCGGCTGCGAAGTTTTGTGACGTCACGACCAAGCAAGCATATTGAGCCACCAGGATGGCGAGAGGTGTATCAAAACCAAGGAGCCATGACCGACGTTTTAGTACAGGTTACCTGGGGAGAGAAGCTGAGAAATGAGCAATGCACGTTCATACAAGAGTGTTCGAGGCTTTGGATCCGGCCATCGCAAAGAGTATGGTATTAGCATTGCAAGCGAGCTATTGACTCGGAAAACATGGCGTCCTAGACGAGGTCTCGTCGCAAGGCCGTATGGCATCTGAGGCTATCTGAGCACTCGAAGACCAGTTGCAAGGTTACGCACCACAATGGCCAAGTCTCTCATCCCGAGTGTGACCGAAGCGGACGCGCTCCACTGCTTGCCTGGCGACCTCGCTCCTCATGGCTCCAACCGTTTCACTCATTGTACCCATTGTTGCCGTCCCCCCTCACATGGAGCCCAGCAGGCCTTCAGATCACAGCACATCCTTTGAGCCATGCAGTGGTATGAGCATTTCAGGGTACCTCCAGAGCTGCCATATCAGTCAACCCCTGCCTGCGTGGATCACCCACACTCCCCAACACGTCCCTCCACAGCATTTCTCCCTATCTCGTGCTTTGCTACAACTTCTGCGCATCATGGACCTATCACAGTTGACTTTGTCTCTCCGAGACAAAATTCACAAGATATGCGGGCGCTTGGACCGAGCTTCACTGAGGACCCAGCGTCTCTTTGGCCAGTCGTTGATCACAGGCTCAGCATCTCGTGAGAAACTCGTGCATGATGTGCGCAGTCTCTCGCGGGAAACAACAGCCCCCACCATTGCTGAGACGACGGATGCCTGTCTGGCGCTATTGAGAGAGATCGACCAAAAGCTGGACCACCTTTCCAATTGGAACGCCGCCTTGGCAGAGGGGAAGATGCCAGAAAAGGAGCACGGCCCACCGACTGAGCAACAGCTGTCCACTGACGCTGATCCTACAGGCTCGGCATTGCTTGAGCGCCTCTGGCCAGAGTTGATGTGTGGTCGCATGAGTAAGGACGAAGCCCGCCACACCGCTGAGACAATGGATGCCACTCGGGCGCTTCTGAGAGAGATCAACGCAAAGCTGGACCGCCTTTCCGACTCGGACGCCGGCTTGGCAGAGGGGGAGATGCCAGAAGAGGAGCATGGTCAGTTGACTGAGCAACAGCTGTCCGCTTACGCTGATCCTACAGGCTTAACATATCGCAAGCGCCTCGAGAACCAGTTGTGGTTTGGTTGCATGAGTGAAGAGAAAGCCCGCGCTGACGCTGAGATGATGATTGACAATCTGGCGAAAGCAAGAGAGATCAGCGCAAAGGCGGATCATCTGCTCAGCTTGAAGGCCAAGGCGGCAAGGATGGACTTGCTTCTTGCAAAGGATGATCAGGAGGAAGGATGGTTGGCGCCACCATGGGCTGCTCACGCCAACAAGACACGGGAAGATTCTGCCTTGGAAAGCCGGGGCAAGGTGAACGCAGGGGCATTCACCGGAAGCCCTGTTGATGTCTCCGACGCGCAGCAATCTGATTTGGGCGGGAAGTCTGCAGAACACTGAGGTCGTCGCCTCTGAAAGGACTGACTCGAGTAGAGCGGCAAGTGACCATTGGCAAACGCTCAGGGACGGTTGGAGGGCGACAAGTGATGCAGGGAGGGGCATGTAGCTGGATTATGGAGAAAGAAACTTTGCGAGGATGATTGCGCAGTTTACATTTCTAGACTGACGCCGTTGCCAGGGCATGTATATATGTGAATATGTGTAGCTTTCACGACCAGTCTTGGTTGGCTCCATGAGCGGTGCTCGTCATGCGACCAAATATCGCGCCAAGCGCTGCCTATCATCCAAGCCTTCCAGAAAGTATGGAGCCTCAGGTAGACCCGCTCACACGCGTGTATTCATAAGTCGCCGCTCGGACCTCAAACACAGTACTCTGGGGCGACGTCGTCTTTGCGGATCTCCCGTTCTGCGGCCTTTTTTCTTCCCCCTGAATCATGAGACGGTCCCTAATGTTGTGTCTTGGATCTGCACTGCATTTCCATGAAGCGCTTCCAGTCGCGCTCCCTCATCCAGATTACGAGACCCATCGCTGCATGCGCCTCCCTTCAAGGCCGGCAGCATATCCTGCCGTCAAATGCTACGCCCGCTAGCATCCCCGCAAGTACAAACCCCCCGAGTCTCTGCAAACAACGCGACTCCAGCATCACAAAAACGACAGAGCAGTGCAAGCCTGCCTGCAGTCCGAATTTCAGATGTTGGTGAGAACATTCGTGGAAAAAGGGTAGGAGGGAGAGATGTTAGCAGACAGCTGGAACATTCCGTGATCTTAGAGGCGCCTACGATTTGGCTCACGAGGCAGACTCAGACGCAAACTAAGAGCATCCGACGCGATAAGAGGGTATTACACCCCCAGGAGAGCGGGTACGCAAGCCCGTTCCCTATCTGGCGAGCGTTCCCGCCCTTCCAAGTCATCGCGAGCCTCCTTTCTGGCATTTTCGAGCACGAGTTGGCGATTGTGTCTTCCGCGTAGGCTACACTGTATGTGCAAAGCCACATCCAATTGCGTGCTTACCACGGAGCCTCCATCGAATGAATCCCGTGAAGCTATGCCACATCCCTCATGTCCGATGCGTCGGCCTCTGTCGAGTAGTCCAGCCTCTCTGAAGGGCTCTGCAAGGGGTTCCTGCAGTACAAAGGGCGCTCGTCCTTCCACTTAGACCTCACGCTCTTGTCCTGCACCTCGGCAACCTCGGGCGACTTGGAAAGTTGTCGTGCGGCTCGAAACCCCAGCTCAGCAACCCGCAGATGCCTGACGAGCGTGAAAATGGGCGCTCGCCTGCAACGAATGCCCTCTCATATGCTGCAGGGCGACGCTGGGCGCCGCAAGGCTGTACAAGAGTAGTGCAGCGTTGCTGATACCAGAGTGTCGTGCAACAAACACGTCCTGGACTCATGTACGGTATCGTTACTCGTGCTCTTTGCGGGGTCACTGCGGAAGGGTTGAACTCATGTGCAGTGCAGCCTGAGCACCTCTGATCTGTTTCCAGCCGGCGTGTCTATACATGTATATCCGGCGCTACAGCCATATAACCCAGGGTGCAATGTAGACTAGAACTATGCTACAACAGCAGACACCGCTCTGCAATTATGGGACGATATCGATATGGGAAACCCCGGGGGCGTCGCGGCTCCCAGGCCGCGCCTCGCCTTGACAACTCCCCGCCTCTCTCCCCCACTCACTCATCCTGCACATCCCTTGGCACCGTCTCCCCGCGGATCCGCCTGCGCGCCTCCTTCACCGCATCCTCGACCGACTTCTGGTGTATCGGCTTCGGGATGATCTCGTCCGCGCCCGCCGCGATATACGCGTCCTGGTCCTCCCTGAGCGCATTGCCCGTGCACCCCGCAATGAAGATTGGGTTGCCCATCTCGCGCACCTCGCGCGCGACCTCCACGCCGCTCATCAAAGGCATTTGGCTGCCGTCAGCACAGCTTTCACCAAACGCGAACGTCGCTCACTTGTCGAGGAAGACCACGTCAAACTTGGGCGCGTTAGCACGCCCCTCGAACGAATCGCGGATCATGTCCAGCGCAATCTTGCCATTCTCAGCCGTGGTCACTTGGTGGCCTAGTCGTCGGAGCATGCGGGACATGAGCATCCGCGTGAGTCTTGTGTCAGCTACAGCACTTGTGAGGCGAGCCGCAACTCACTTGTCATCATCCACCACTAGCGCGCACAGCGGCGGTAGCGGACTTGGCACAGGCGGGGGCCGTGCGTTGGATGTTGTTTGCGACTCGGCTTGGGCTTGGGCTCGGGCGTGAGCCGCTTGCGCCTGCGCCTGCGCCTGCGCCTGCTCCTGCGGCGCCTGGACCGATACCCGCGGCTTGGCGAAATCGATATGCGACACACCACCCGCCTTGCCGTCTGGAACCGACATCTCCGACGACCGCCTGCCCACTGATCCCGCGCGGAAGGGGTCCGGATCGCTGACGGGCTGGATGAACAGATTATCGCTCGATGTCTCGCTTTCAGGCGACGATTCTACCGGCGGGAACGTCGTCGACAGCGCTGTCTCGTTACCGACTGCATATCAGTATCGCCCATGTAATCCGAAAGTCTCCTGCCGCCGCGTCGACTCACTGCTTGACGACCGTCGGCGATCAGCCAGAAGAGGCATGGTCGACTCTGTCTGGACCATCTCTGGCCGTTCCACGTGGCTGCTCGCGTCGACGTCCCCGCCTCCCGGTGCTTGCGCCGCAGAGAACGTCGCTGCCCCGGTTCCAGCTCCAGCCGTACCTCCAGCGGAACCCTCGCCAGATCCAGACCCCTCCGAGATCATCCCCAGTGCGGGCGTTACATAGCCCATGGTCGTTGACGAGCGCGACAACGGGGGCCGCCCCTCGCCACCTCCACCGCCAGGTCCACCTCCCCCGTGTCCGGGATGCAAGCCCGCCTGTCGCGCACGCGATGTGGGAGGCGGAAGCGAATACGGCAGCTCGAACCAGAACATCGATCCCTTGCCCGCCTCCGACTCGACGCCGAGTCGGCCATTGCTGAGCTTGACGATCTGACGGACGAGAGCGAGACCGAGTCCGGAGCCTTTGCCACCTTGTCGTCGCCCGATCTCCGTCTGGACATACGGCGAGAAGAGCCGATTGCTGTGGGTTAGCTGAAACATATGAACAGTAACAACGCCACTCACTCAATGATGTCCGACTTCTTCAGCCCCACACCCGTATCGTGCACCTCGACCCGCACGACCGCTTTTGACCGCCGCCTCTCATCCTCGGCCCGCTCGCGCTCCCTCTCCGTGTGTTTGTGTAGGTTCGAGTCCTTGCTCATCCGCCTAGCCTCCATCGCGATCGAGCCCTTCTCCACGTCGGTGGGGGCGTTCGAGACCGTACCGCCCAGAGTGTCCAGCCGTTCCATACCTGTTCCCGGCTCCCTCGCATGCGTCGCCTCCTGGTTCGCCTCGAGGTTGAGAGCCGCCTGGCGCAGCGGGTCATCCGCCTCCACACCCGGCGTGGGGTCGACTCGGGGATACAGCAACTTCGTGACGATTCGGACGGATCCAGTGTCCGTGAACTTGATTGAGTTCGAGACGAGGTTCCTAGGCGTCAGCTCCTCCGGTCGTCTCGCAAGCGCCAGTCCAACTTACGAGGCGACCTGGCGCAGCCGCATCTCGTCGCCGACAAAGACGCCTCCGATTCGATCTATCGCGCTGTCTAAATCGACGATCAGGTCAATGCCCGCCATTTGAGCCTGCATCCGATGCGAGAGCGCCACGAGCTGGATCGATTTGTGGAATTCGAACGGTTTGCGCGCCTGTGCGAACTTGCCCGACTCCATACGGTTAAACGAGAGCACGTCGTTGAGGACCTGCTATGAGTCGCCAGACTAGTTGGACAATCACCGGACACACCTTTTCCATCATGGTGAGACTGCCCATGAGGCCGTGCACCATCTCGCCTTGGTCCGTGTCCAGCCCCTTGAAGACATTCTCCCCTTCAAGATTCTGTACGGCAAGCAAGGCGGTGTTCAGCGGTACCCGCACTTCGTGGAAGACTTCACATTAGCAGTGACACGAGACTTCAAGACTCGGTGCGCACTGTACGAGACGAATCGCTTCTTCGAGTCGGATGCCCGTCGCTCCATTACCTGTGCGCTTTGCGTCGCCCTGTATATCAGCTACCGTGCTCTGAATAAAGTAGTATCTCCGACTGACCTGTATTGAATCTTGAGCTGCTGGCGGAGCGAAAACATCTGCCGGTCCGCCCGCTCTTTGAGAAAGCTCGTGCCGATCAAGAACACATGGAAGAGCGCGACTGTCGTCAGCTTCGCCCCTCTCACCTGGCCCGTCCAGACAGCGCTGGAAAGGCATCGTAAGACTCACAGTTGACCATGTTGCGGTAAAACAGCTTCGGTGCATGACCCTGATTTACCAGCAGGACCCCGACGAGGATCAGCCACTGCGACGCGCCCAGCATCGCCCAGAGCCTGTTCTGACGCAGGGCCAGCAGGGCCAGGACGGGGAAGCCGTATGCGAATCCGAGGAAATTGAGGAAATTGCGCGTGCCGCACATGTTCTTGCCGCTCCGCGCGAAGAAGTCGCACGCGTACATCTCGCCGACGAGGATGTCGGCCATGATCCACGTGGCTCCAAGGAGGTAGGGTTGCCATATGCGTGGGTGGCGGCGGGGGAAGTCGAACACGACAAAGGGGACGACGGGGAGGGCGAAGAACTGGTGTGAGCGGCGGAGTCAGTGCGATGCGGGACGTGGAGAATGGACTCACGCCAGCAAGACCAAAGTACGCCCACCAGTTGAACTTGGTCAGCGGAAGGGGCAGGAGACCGAGCGTCAACGCCCACGAGATGAGCAGGTACGCAGCCGATGCGAGCGCGCCCTGCTTCTGGTTGAACCACGCCTCTTTTTGGAAACTCCGCTCCTTGCTCTTCTCCGGGTAGCTCGAGTCGAAGAAATGCTTCATGTTCGGCCACGCGCGCTCCGTCGTGAACTCGTAGCCGGGCAGCTTGGTGATCCACCGGCCTGCGCGCTCGAACGCGCTCGCTTCGGACTTGGTCCCATAGCGATCGCCCCCGCGCATCACGTCCTCCTCGTCCTTCTCCCACCCGTCCGTATCTGGGTCGCCGTCGCCCGGCGTGGCCGTCGTGTGCGCGTGCGAGTGGCCCGGCGTGCGCGCCGACGTGCCGCTATCGGACTTGGCGGGCGGCGGGGTGAAGTGTTCAAAGTTGTTGTCGACCACGAGGTGCGAGACCGGTTCGTGCGTCATGTTCGGGTCGTCATCGTCTCCGTAGCGCGAATTCGACTGGCCCGCGGACGACTTGCCGCCCCGGCGGGATCGTATACGACGGAGGCGCGCACGCGTGCCGGTAGATTGCCGCGAGGACGCCTGCTTGAGGTGCTGCAGCGCGTGACTACCGGCGGGGTAGGTGGAAGAAGGGTCGTGGGTCACGGAGCCTTCGCCGTAGTAGGTGTCGGTGTGGTTGAGACTCGAATCGAGGGCGGATTCGGACGTGGTGGATGGATGGGACGGCGGCGTCAGGTGCGTGACGATGTTGGACCATATTGAGCTGAGACGGACGGGCGCGAACCGCGTGCGCTGCTGCGACGGACCGGGGCCGGACATCGCCTACGTGCGGCAGCTGGCTAGCTGCGTGGATGCGGCGGTACGACGGAGCGTCGATGCGTCGATGCGACAATGGCGCTCGCGGGTGTCCGGATTGTGCGCGTTGAGCAGAGGAAACGGGCGAGTGCTGCGTTGTTTCCGTTTAGAACCGTCCAGCCTGGCGCTCGAGCGTAAAGGAGGTGTGACGTTCTGGTGTTGACACTAGTCCTGCGCGGCGAAGCAGCGATACGCTGACGTCCTACTCGTAATGAATGTCTCGAACGAATGCTCGATCACCCAGCCCGAATTGCAACAGTCTTCCAGGACTCAGAGGCGATGCCTGCGCGCGGGATCGTCACGAGTGACAGGTCGGGAGCGCAAACTTGACGATGCTGCCGTGATGCGGGTGATTGCGGCGGCGGTCGGTCGGGTCCGTGAGAGATGACGATGAATGCACGAGGAAGATTTGATGCGAGGTATGATAAAGAAGCAAAGCGGGCGAGGGCGATGACGGGGTGACGCTGACTGGCACGCTGCTAGGCTGATTCCAATAAACGCTGCCCGCAGTCTAAAAGCTATTTCCCGCACTTGTTGATGGACGAAACAAAGCTTTGTCGGGAGCGTCGCAGACAATGATGCGCGTCCCGTTTTTCGTGGTCAGGCGGTGTTGGTCGTCGTGCCAGGCTCGGCACTGCGGGCGATAGTCGATCAGGAGGCCTGGAAGGTGTAAGCAAGGGGGCCGTTTAGACGTCCTGGCTGGCGATAGGTGAAGCGAAAGTGAAAGCTGCAATAGTAGCGATTCTAGCTCGGGCCGGGTCGCGACCCTGTAAGGAACTGGAATGCCCACGTCCACTCCTATTCACCTGTCTCCTCTAGCATCATGACCCGTAAGCCGCCCTTTCCGCGCGGCCCCCTCGTGGCGCGCACGCCGCCCGCATCCCTCGCTCGCGCCGTGTCGTGGACCCCTCGCAGTTCCGTTCGACGCGTGCGCCAAGGCGTCCACAGGGGGGCGAGTTGTAAGTCGCCCAGCGCAGGGGGAACCCAAAGTCATCCCTCAGGCACCGTAGTCCCTCAGGGAATGCAAAATCCATTTTTGCCGGCTATGTCATCGGCTTGACCCGCGCAGGGTGGGTGACCAGCAGAGGCTGGGTGTCCAATGCAGTACGACGGCTTTCCCGGTTCCAGGACCGCTTAGGGCCAAGGGGCATCTGCATCACAAGAGCTCTCTCTGCCTCTCCGTGTCAGCGCGAATGCCCAATTTTACCGCTGCCCTGCGTCGGCGTGTCATCCCTGCTCGGCTGGAGTCTCGCCCCGCCCGGGGCTTTTCTGCGCGGTCATTCCGTAGTGCCGAGTGCCCAAGTTGGGACTTCGATATCTTCGACATCGTCCATCCGCATTGTGACTCGCTATCAAGGGCACCTCGCGCAGGGATGATGACAGACTGTGGTGGAGATGCATATATCGCAGCGGTCCGAGTGCAAAGATTGCCTGCCCGACGCACACGAGATCGACAAATTGCTGCTTGATGCGCAACACGTTGGGATCATCTTTTACGTTCTCACGCGCCGATCTTACGACGCCTTTACGGCAACAGGGCAGATCCTCCGCCCCGAGAACACGGATCGCCGCGGCACCAGTCAAGTCGAAAGCAAACTGGACTTGTTCGCGTCCGCCCACTCACAATAGATGGCAGGACGCCGGGTGGGCGTGTATGACGTATTATATGTGTGCATGCGTGTTTGCGAGGAACGGGTATGATCCATCTCGGATACTCTGCAATCTGATTCTTCTGCTCTGCGATCACCAGGTGCGCTACGAGCCTCCGCAGCCGAGCAAGGTGGCCGTGTTTGAGCCCTTCCCGTCAGCTTGGCCTGGCGGCGCATGATAGTATATCGACCTACCGGGTAGTACCAGAACGAGACGGCAATGATGAGGTACAGGAACATGAGCACGAGTCCCTCCATCCAGCTGCGGGTCAGCATGTGACTTATTATGGCCAAGGGACCGAGAATGAATGGCGCTGGACCCACTTCGACCTTCCGTCCGAGAGAGTCTGGTTGACAATCAACACCGACAAGAACAGCACGATCGACTCATACGCTGTGGGTGAGCAATGCAGGCACAAAGCCGATTCGGCGCAACGCACGGTCAAACAGCAAGGTCATGGGCTTGCCAATCGTCCAAGCCAGGAGCTCGATGACAGGGATGACGAACAGCGCGATCTGAATAGACGAGCCGACCTAATTATCAGCATCAAGGCTCATCATTCAACCTCGTCGCTTACCGCAACAGAGATAGACAGGTCGAGCTTATCCTTGACCGAGACCGATACAGCCGTGAAGTGCTCCGCTGCGTTGCCGACCTGGCGTCAGCGAAATGCTACATGTGACAATGACAATTCGGCGCTTTGGCCGCTCAGTCGGGTATGTTGTTCACTCACAATCGGCAGCAGGATCAGACCGACCCATTCCTGGGACAAGCTCGGGTGAGCCTCGACCAAGCCGTTGATACTGTCGACGAGGAACTCGGCCGTGACACCGACAATGACGGTGATGAGCACCATCAGGATCTGACGTGAGTTGGAGGAATGACGAAGTAGAATAGCCTGGACTCACGACCGTAGCGATGACGTTCATTTGGGGGACCTCCTCCTCTTCTTCCTCCTCCTCGCTCGGAGCATGCTCCGCCGACCCCGCGTCCAGCGTCCTGTCAGCGTCGGACGTAGACGTGGCCGAGCCGTTCGCGAGCTCCTCGTCGTTCTTCTTGCGCCTAAAGTGGAGTCTGTCCCTGATGTGCATCTTCTCCCGCACATTGGTGACTTCCGCCGGGTAATACGTCGAGCCCGTCACCTCTTCGTCGACGTAGAAATGCTTCGCATCAGCTTGGCCCACCCGCATTCTCAGGTTGCTCACAGCATGCGTCCACATCTGGAAGATGAGGTACCCGAGGTACAGCACAAGCAGCAAGATCGCCACGCCGTGGCTCATCGCCAGCAGATCCGTCGCGAGCTCGCCCTCGGTGATGCTGAAGCCGTCGCCGGTCGCGGACGTGTCGATGCTGAAGTGGAACGCGGACGGGATGAGCACGGCGATGACAGCAATGAGCAGGAGCGACGAGTTGAGCTGGGCCGCGGTGGACTTGATCGTCTGCTCGGCGTATCGCACACCGCCGGCAAAGAAGCACATGCCGAGCACGAGCAGGATGTTGGAGAGGATGGAGCCGACCAGCGACGACTGCACGACGGCAAGCTCGCACTGGGGTGAGCTGCGCTTCGGGACGCACTACGAAACTCACCTTGATGAGGGCCAAAATGGCCACGATGAGTTCAACAGCGTTACCCAGGGTTGCGTTCAGGAGACCACCGAGCGTCTGGCCGAGTCGCATCGCCGCTTCCTCCGTCGCGAACCCAAGCAGCCCAGCTGCCGTCAGTATTGTGGATCGATTGAGGAATCGCCAAACGAACCAAGCGGGATGATGGCAATAAAGTTGGTGATGAAGCATGCCGTGTCCGAGATCGACTCCTTCCCGCCGTTGTGCTTGGCGAGGTACAGCGCCCATCCTGCCGTCAGCATCAGTCAGGTTACTACCCGAGGTGCGCTGCTCACCGATCGGGATGAACACAAGCAGGACGTTTCTGCCATCAGCATCGACGCAGAGCTCAGTCGCACCAGCTGCACGTAGCATGCCCAGGCTAGCAATGACGGACTCCGCCGTGTCCGCATCCAACTCACAGCCAAGTCGACATGATCGCCGCCTTCGCGCTGCCGAGATACGTCGGCGCCTTGCCAATCTTCTTCTCCGGCGTGAACAGCCCGCTCGTCATGCGCCGCAAGACCCCGGCATTTGGGTCGACCGCACTGCCCTGTCGACTACCCGCTCGCCCGGAACGGCGAGACCGGGCGCTGTCGGTCGTTCCGCGCCGCTCGGCATCCTGGTCGAGCGTCACTTTACGGGTGGGGCGTCGGCGCGGGAGACCATCAGACGGGTTGTGCAGGGACGAGGAGATCGGTGCGGGGTTTGGGCCCGCGGTGTGAGTAGGGACGTGCGTGTTGACGCCGGGGGAGGGGGGAGGGGAGGTGGTGAGAGGCGAGGAGGTGTCTGCCATGTTAGTGGGTTGGTCGGCCAGCGCTGCGGTGTATTCGAGGGAGAGAGTTAACTGCACGGCGAGAGGCAAGGAAGTCTTGGCACCGTGATCGTCGCCCGCGAGCGGCGATGATTGCCTCAGACTTGACGTTGCGGGGAACATTTGAGGCGAAGAGCTTTCGAAGACAGGGAAGGGTGGAAAGGTCCTGTCACTCACAGCGATCTTCTTGCATGTTGCAGCGAGTCGAAGATGCCTTTGATGGGGTCTGTGGAAAAGTCGAGGGCGAGTCCGGATGGCCGCGAGACCAAACAACCTAGTGTGCGAGTGAACTCGCTTTGAGCTGCTATTTATATCCGTCTGATTGAAGAGACGTGCGTTTCAGATGTGGTGGTGGCTGTGTACGTGGTCTGTCACTGTGCGTCGAGGTTGACAGGGGAGAACAGATTTGGAGAACGATGAATTGATTGCTGGTGTTGTGCTGCTCTGTCCCTCGCTCGCTAAGGTGAACCACTATGCACCGCACGGCGTCACTGGGCATCCAAACGCAATGGACGGGACCGGGCCTTTGGAATGGGATGACCCGCGCGCCCAAAATAGACACAAATACGATCGGTTTCGATGACGCGCAAGCAGAGTCTTGGATGTCACGCCCGCGGCTCAGCTTGGGGCGCGTAATTAAACATCGTGTGGCCCCTGGCTGCGGATCGCAGTGGCATAGCATGTGGCTTTTGCTCTCGCATCGCGATGTGTCGAATCAAGGTATCATCAAAGTGCTTCACCGCGCGCTCTGGTGCGCCAAGGCGTCCGTGGTGTACTGTGTGATGATAACTCGAGGGGCGCGCGTAGATACCGGGGGCGGTGAAGGCAGCTCGACGCACCCCGCAAAGCTCGCCACTCGTTTGCCACTCGCTGTGCCGCAGTGGCAAGTCTTGCAAGGGTGCGGCTGAGGCCTCCCTCTGCGCCGCAGTAGCGGTGGCTGTCGGTTAGCAGGAGACTGCACCGCTGTGGCTGAGATGATGCTACGCTTTGAGACGAGTACGTCTCTGTGACTCGCCCTCTTCGAACGATGTGCGAGCAAAGGTGACCAACCTTCTCGGCCCCGCCGACGAATCGGCTTCGGAATCGTCACAGCCCTCTTGCTGAGCTCTTTCGGTCTTGGGTGACTCCCCTCCGGCAGGTCCACAGAGTGCTGGACTGCCATCTCTCTGGCAAGCCAAGAGCACGCTAGCATGGCCGCTCCCAAGACGCGGCGAATAATAGTATCAAGCTAGCAATATCAACTGTTCAAGTTCGTGCTTGATCAGATCGCTGGTCCTCCATACTGTCGCAACGGTCAGACAGCGCATGCACAAGTTCTCTTTCTAGCATAGAAGAGCATCGATTGTCATCCTCTTCACGCAAGCCTTCCCTCCCACTCGCTCTTGTAGCGCCGCAAAACGCGTGTGATCACTCAGACTTGCCACGGACAGCTGCAGCGGCCATCGCCGCCGGGGGCGTGCCCGCTACTGTGCCCTCATGGCCGACGACAACAAAGCTCATTCATTGCGTTGCCCGCCGACCGAGTCACCGACATCAGCAGCACGGGCTATGCAGCCGCCCGATCCATCCCTCGTTCCCCATAGCCCATGGACGACACGAAGGCGTGGTACAACACACATGCAGCGGCTGTCGTGAATCCGGCGTGATCCCGTTCTTTGACGTCAATCCCGCTGCGCTGCGCAGATGGGCATCCCGTCACAGCTCGCTCGGGCGAGGCACACAACTGCGGCGAACTCATACAGTCACCGGCATCAACGACGTCCACACATCTTGAGTGGACCCATAAAGGAGGCCCAGGTACGTGCACAGTGATCGGCGCAAACTCAAACGTTTCTTGTACTCCCGTTGATCCAAGGCGATACTAATCCCTCAAAGACACAGCGTGACATATACCTTTGCCCATGCGGTTCGTCCCTGTTGTGTCCCGTCGTCGGACACGGCTGTCTCCATAGCAACGAGGCGTCGGGTCGGCACACACGCGAATACGGATCTTCGTCGCCAGTGCTTCTCGGCGGGGCGGACCGTGGGGTGTAGTGTTAATCGTTGATGTGCTGTCGACGCTGAGGGCTTCGACTGGGCGTCGCTCAAATACTCATGGTCGATCATATCTGGCTCGACCGCTATCACCGCCTATCGCTCAGCTCTACACCTTCCCTTATCGCAATCTCTCATCTTCTAGCTCACAGCCAGAGGGCGCATATCCCATTTTTATTTATTGGCAGATAACCGCATCGACACGCGACCGGTATGGGCAGGACCGGCCCAAAACCAAATCATAGGGAGAACAAGGAGGACCAGACGATTGCACCTGGGAACCCGTTCCCCACGTCCACCTTGCGCAGCAATACCGGTACGGCTCCGACTTGGACCGCGGACGCCTGGGACAAAGAGGGCGAGGACGAGTTGTCTTCCATTGCGTCCTCGCCAGCGGGTACGGCCACCGACAGCGAAGGGGACGGAGACGACCCAGATCCCGTCCCAGAGCTCGCCGTTCCGCATGAGCCTACTGCGTCAGATACCCACGCCCTCACCCAGCGCTCGCACGACACTCCCGCGAAGCCTATATCCGGATCTACTCGCGGATCCACGCCTGGACAGGGGAAGAAGACCACCACGACTCGGGCGACCAGGCGTGCACGCAAGGCTCAGGTCGGACAGCTTTCTGGCAGCACGCCCGAGGACAAACCCGGCTCGATCATCTCGTCTCTGCCATTTCCCCTCGTCCATCATCGAGCAACCGACCGCCCGGATCCGAAGGCGCCATGCCCAGCTGAGCCGGCATATCACCTCGAGGCAACATCCGACCGGTCTTCTAATCGACTTCCCTCCGAATCGTCTAAATCGCCCAGCTCCGGGATCGACTCCACCACATCCGCTGAGCGCCCGTCCACCCCACTCACATACCCGGGACCCCTCGACCCCCTCGTCATCGCTATGGCCCGCGCCCCAGTTCGCCGCCGAGGGCGCGCTGTCGTGCATGCTCCCGCTTCCTCGACGTCAGATACCCAGCCGGGACCTTGCTCCGAGCTGACACGGGCTGATCTGATGCGGTATCGGTCCGGCCAAGGGCCCAAGAGCGTGCCGCAGCTTGAGCGCGAAGCCGAGGGCAAAGTTGTGGACTGGGGCGGGATGAGCGTGGCCGACGCAGCTTGGCGGAAGTACGCCGAGCAAGGAGGTTGCACGCCGCTAACGGCATCGGGGGAGGAGCTACAAGACTCGCAAGGCAGCTGTGAGCCACCAAGCTCACTTACAAGGGATCTGATCTGGCTGAGACATAGATTTGAAGCTGGACATGCACGTGCCGGAGCTGCTGCGGCTCGTCATTGCCGCGAGCCCCCGACAGGCGATCAAGGTGGACGAGGTGAGTGACGCTCTCCCGTCATACGCGGCGCGGTCGCGGGCTGAGGGCTGAGGGCTGCGACTGATGGCAGATATATCAGGCATTCGAGAACCGTTGGGCGGTCTACCGGACGCACAAGAACCCTGACTCATGGCGAGTGAGTGATTGCCGCGTGCATTGCAAGACACGACCGGGCGCACCTGACACACAGAACACCGTGAGACACACGCTCAGCATGAATCCCGCCTTTGAGTGCATCAAGTCCGACACGGAGCACAGCGAGCTGGGCAAGGGGTACTGGCGCGTGAGCGGAGTCAGTCAAGACGCGGAGGCGAGACTGAGGCTGATTAGTAGAGCAAGAGCGAGAGCGACAACGGAAGAGTTGCAGACCAGACCATTCGCCACAAACGCAGGATGTCTGATGATGATGGCGGCGGGAGCACTTCCACCCGCCCTCGGTCGAGCACGACCGGGACGAACGCAACGACAGCGACGTTGCTGTCTCGCGGACCGCAGCAGGCCACGGCGATTGGTGTGCCGCCCGCCGATCCCACTGCGGCACGTATTGACGTCTCGCTCAGGAGTCAGACCTATGCCGGAGCCAAAGTCCAAGCCGACGGGGGCACCGCAAACAAGCGGGCGCGCATGAGATCTTCAACCGCATCCACTCTCGCCTATCCCTGGGCGGCGCCTCGTAGCGCTCCGGGTGGTCGAAAAGGAACTCACGCCGATCTCGGAGGCTCGCCGCCCATGTACAAGCCCTACTACCCGTCTCGCGCCCCGGCCCTGCCTAATGGCGAGTCTGCAGAGATTGCGCGGGTCGCATGGTCTCGTACCCCTGCACCCAGCGCAATCGGCGATTGCCATCGCTCAGCTGGACAGGTCGTCACGCTTCCAACGGCGCCCAGGGTCAGCCCGATCAGAGATAATCAGCCTCCAGTAACGTCTGCATACAGCTCGTACTACAGCCGTCGACCGGTTCAAGGTCGCTCACACTCCCCAGCTCGGCTTTTCACGGCCTCGCCCCACCAGGGCCGACAGGAATCGCTCGCGGACTCGTCTGCTCGATTGCAAATGTGCCCAGCGCGCAACGACTCCGATGGGCAGTTCGTCCCAGTTTCTTCTGCTACGTACGGGTCAGCCAAGCCGGTAGTCGCGTCAGGCCCGCCAGCGAGGTCATGTCAGCAAGACCCAGCGCCCCAGCTCGGACCTTGCGGTGTGGACCCGACCAGCACGTCGTTGCCTTTACTACATCCCATACCTCGCCTCGCGGCAACGCGTCCTCACTCTGTGCCCGTCGCGCGGAGCTTCGGTGTTCACAGGGCGGACATGCATCATGGCGGCGCGGTGGACCCAACCACGAGGGAGGCGTACCAGCAGTCCACGAGTCGAGGCTCGAAAGGGCCGGACGGGGACAGAGTGGCCAACGCGTCAGAGGGAGAAGAGCGGCATCTGGTCAACGCGGAGCGCAAGTTCAAGATCGATGCTGGCGAAACGACGGAGGCAGTGTCAGTCGAATCGCAATCGCGGACGACAGCTACGTTGCGCGCTCGTTCTCCGAACCCGCGACTTGCTCCGCCTCGCTATCCCGCCGCTATCTCGCGGGATATAGCCGTCTCCGCAGTACAAGGGCTGCCTGCGACGCAGCGCCCGCGCGGCGACTTGCTCGGGTTTGTGCACCAGCATACAGCCCTCCAAACCAGGGGCATACCGGTCGAGCCAATGCAGCGCGTATACCACGCACACGCAAAGCACCAGCAGCAGGGTCGCCCGCCACTCCAAGCCACCCGGCCCGGCGACATGCCAGCGCCTCAGTCCGCTTGGCCGGGCCGTACGCCCAAGCCTGTGCCGATGCAGGTCCAACACCATGATACACGAGACCCCTCGGCGGGACTTGGGCGTGTGCCGCCACTTCGAGCATATCCGCAGCCAGGACACGGACACGGACCAGTACCAGGAGGGGCACCCACGCAGCACACCCATTCTGGCGTGCCTGATCCGCCAGCGCGCAGCCAATTGCACCAGGACACGCACGCACCACTTCCGCTCCCGCTTACGCTCCGGCGCACCGCTGCGATCGTCCCAGCAGCGACTGGTGTAAGAGGGGCGACTCGGATACAAGAGGCGCCGACGCCCAGCGCCCTAACCCAGACGATTCGTGGCCGATTGACCATGCCTGCATCACGAGCCCGCGGGGCGGGAGCGGGAGCGGGACCTCTCGCCCTCGCACCGGACATGCACGGCCCGGCAGACCGTACTTTTCCAGATGCTGTGATCGGGCCCGATAGCCCCAGCGAGACAGGCGGAGGACGAGGTGGAGCCGGAGCCGGAATCGGAATCGGCATCGGCATCGGAGTGGGTGCAGGTCCAGGTGCGCGTGTCGGTGGTGCGGGCGATAGTCAGTGGACCGCCGGGGCGCAGCGCGCGTGGACCTTACCGGGCATACACGCCTTGTTGGCGCTGCATCCGCGCGGGGGGCAGTATACGGGATCTGAAACTGTCGGATACACTCACGCTGCGGAGAGCAGAGGGCAGGGCTACGCGGCGGAGGGGCGAGAGAGGCGGTCGTGAGACTGGTACCAATAGACGGTCGACGGTCGACGCGGTGTGAAAGCCAGTCGCGCTTTGAATCAAGAATAAGCGGTGTGGGCGCACGATATCTACAGTAGACCATCCATGCAGAATGTGCCAGACGAGCCTGACAATCTGCAGTAGATGCAGTACTGTAGTCCTCGCATGTCGCCGTGGCGGCGAGTACTCTGGACCAGTCGAAGCAAAGCATCAGGTGCCGGCCAGTCGCGCAGCGCCTCATCGCGCATGTTGGAACACACCGTGTACACGTCCGAGCATCCAGGCGCAAAGTATAAGCCAACAGTAGATACATCGGCATCGACCCTTCTGAACGGGTACTCGAAACTTCACTTCACATCTATGATATCACGATCCACGATTCACAAGCCCTTGACGCACAATGCCTATCCTGATCAAGCCCCTCTTAGCGTGTATGCCATCTCTGAGCCCTTTTCACTCTCGCCATCTATGCTAATGATACAATTTGACACAAGTCGTCACTCCCGCCTACTGCGCCTTCGATCCGCCGGCATGCTCCGGCGGTGTGAGCCCAAACCTCGCGTAGAGCGGGTCGTTCGGGTCCGTGTCCGGGTGAAGTTGTACCTTGCCCGTGAACAGCTCCGCGGTCGAGCGGGACGGGTCCTCTGCGGCCGGGTTGGCCAGGCCCGCAGGGTTCGTCGCGTTGACCCAGTGCGCTCCCGCGCCGACCGTGCCCGCAATCACCGTCGGGATCATCGTCAGCAGCGACGGCAGCTGGATGCCCGCCTCGGACAGCCTGGCCGAGCGGCTCTTGGCGACGATGCTGCTCGCGCGCAGGCGGCCTCCGCGGAGGTTCGCATACGTCGACAAGTTGTCCTTGACCTTGGACAGCGCCGGGTTGTACTCGTACTTCTCCTCCTCGACTTCTTCGTCCTCCTCCGCAACCGTGGGGAGCTTGGCCGGGTCCGCGTACACCTTCGTCTTGATGAGGAAGCGGTAGAACGGCTCGGTCGGGCACAGGCGCACGAGCGCACCGATCGGGATCGAGATGAAGCCGACGATGATGGAAATTCCCCAGTCGCGCGGGCGGAGCGACGTCACCTGGAAGGCGGCACCGCCGACCTGGACAATCAAGACCTGCCCGCCCACCATGATCGCGAAGATGACCATGAAGTAGTAGTTCCTGAAGAAACCCTCGAGCACGTTGAACTTGCGGTCGAGGCGACGACAGTTGAGCTGGTTGAAAATCTGGCAGAAGACGAAGCAGTTGAACACGAGCGTTTTGAGGTCCGCGTCATTGCCGACCGAGTGCGGCAGACCCAAAATCCGCAGGCCCAGGAAGTGGAGGATGAGACAAACCGCAATCTGGTACAGCGCCTGCACGATGATCATCTTGAGCATCTCGGGCGTGATCAGCGGCGCGGTCTTCCTGTCGGGCTTTCGGTCGAGCAGCGCGGGCGTAGCCGGGTCCGTGGCGAGCGCGAGCGCCGCAAATGTGTCCATGATGAGGTTGACCCAGAGCAACTGCACCGCCGACAGCACAGACTCCTCCTCCGAGGAAGCCACGGCCGAGACGAACGTGATGATGACGGCGGTGATGTTGACCGAGATCTGGAACTGCAAGAACTTCTTGACGGCGTCGTTGACACATCGACCCCACATGATGGCAAGGACAATGTTGGAGAACGAGTCGTCCATCAGAATGATGTCCGAAGCCTCCTTGGCGACCTCGGTACCGGCAATGCCCATGGCGAAACCGACGTTGGCGAGCTTGAGCGCCGGTCCATCATTCGTTCCGTCTCCCGTTACACCGACGACCTCGCCCATCGACTTGAGGGTCTTGACCAACAGCTTCTTGTCCTCGGGCGAAGATCGCGCAAGAATTTGAAGTCGGGGCACAATGGACAGTCGTTCCGCATCGCTGAGCTGCTCGTCAGCGCCACTTCATAGGTCTCACGACTCTTGCCGTCCGACTCACCTTTCTGAATACAGGTCCCTCCATGATGATACCGCCAGGCATATACATGCCGCACTGGTACGCAATCGACCGAGCCGTAAGAACGTTGTCTCCCGTGCACATCTTGACCGCGACACCAGCACCCTGGCACTTCTCGACGGCCTCACGGACACCAGGTCGGAGCGGATCCTCGATACCCGTCACCGCGATGAGCGTCATGTCCTGCGCAATGAGGTTGTACGGCACTTCATCAACGGCGCTGTCCTCGGCACCGCGGGGTGGCCAGACCTCGAAGTCGCGGTAGGCGAGCGCGAGGGTTCGGAGCGACTGGTTGGCGTAGAAGATGATCGTCTTTTGGATGTTCTGAGAAGTGTACTCGTCAAAGTCGGCCGTCTCGATCGCGTCGTCCGGTCCACCGCCGACGGAGCCGCCGTTCTCTGAGACAACGACGTGCTTGCGGCAGTTGCCCGTAACAATCTCGGAGGCGCCCTTGATGTACAGCCGGTGCTTCTTCTCGTTGATTTTGACAACAACGCCCATAGCCTTGAGCTCGGACGAGAACGGGATCATCTGTACGATCTTGGCGGTGTCTCGAGTGTGCTTGTAGTCGGCCCATCCCTGTTCCTTGGCGAAGCGAAGCAGTGCCGTCTCCGTCTTGGACCCGACAAATTCGACATTGCCGTCCGCATCCTTGTCCTCGAAGGCGGTCGAGTTGACGCAGATCGCCTCGTTCAACAGATGCTGCAGCGCAGGCGGGGCGACATCGTTCATGCTGTCCTGGTCGAAAGCGAAATCATCTCCGCGCTCCTTGAGACCCTCGACATCGTTGGCGTTGCTGCGCGCGGCGTTGACTGCGAAGTGGCGGACGAACTTGCCGCGCACACCAAGCGAACCAGCCACAACCGTCATGACGTTTTGCGTGAGCGTACCGGTCTTGTCCGTGCAGACGACCGTCGCGTTGGCCATGGTCTCACAGGAGCCGAGCACTCGGACGAGCAGGTTTTGCTTGGTCATTCGCTTAGTGGCGAAGGCGAGCGCGAGCGTGACGGCGAGGGGAAGACCTTCGGGAACGGCGACAACAATGACCGTGACGGAGATGATGAGGATCTGGATGAAGTTCTGCGCTTTGTCGTTGGCGGTTCTATCATCAGCACACAGACGTACTTGTTCTGGCCCTCTGACTCACTGGTTCGGCTCGTCAAGCTGCGTGAAAAAGCGGATCATAAGACAGATGAAGAGCAAGAGACCCGAGAGCGAACCAGCCTTGGCGATGAGCTCGGCGAGCTTGTTCAGCTTGAGCTGGAGCGGGGTGTGCTCGGCATCGCCTCGCATCGACATCAAGATCCGTCCGTTGAACGAAGTCTTTCCGACCGAGATGACGACGTACTCGCCCACGCCCTCGAGGACTTTTCCGCCGGAGATCATGAAACAGTCGCGCTTCGCTTGCTTGCCCGGCTCGAGCGTGGCCCGCTCATCCATGCACTCCTGATATGTGAACTTCTTGATGGCGTCGCTCTCGCCCGTCGCGCCCGACTCGTCGCAGCGGACATTGTGACCACGGAGGAAAACACCGTCGACGGGGAGGATCTCTCCGGGCTCCAGCAGACAGATGTCGCCGACGACGACGTCCTTGACGTTGATGACCATCTCCGAGCCGCCTCGAATGCACTTGACCGTTCGGTCCTCGCGCTTCTCGTTGAGCTTCTTGAATTGCCGTTCCTTTTGCCAGTCGTTGATGGAGCCGACGAGGATGACGATGGCGATGGCCACGCAGATGGCAACACCCTCGACCCAGTCGACTTTGGGCGCGACACATCCTCCAGTCTCGGGCCTACAGCCCTCGTCGTCGTAGATGATGTGGTCCGGGGCGCCGAGGTCCTGGTACAGACCCAAAGCAAGCGAGATGATGGCGACGATGGTAAGCAGGATCTGCGCGTCAGTCGAGGGTACGAACGCTCAGCTTTGCGGCACTCACCAGAACCTTGTCCTTGAACGCGAGCCACATAAGGTACAGCAGACTCTTGCTGGGCCGGATAGGGAGATCGTTAGGACCGTACACCCGTCGTCGCTCGTCCATGCTAGCGTTCCACTGGGCGCCGTGTCTGCGCTCGACATCGTTCGAGCTCCGCGGCGCACCAGTCTCGGTCGCCTGCGCCTCGTCCGTGCCAGTCAAAAGACCCTTGGTCTTGTCCACTCCGAGACCCTCGAGCAAGCCGTCGATACCGCCAATCTTGATCAGATCGTCGAGCGACTTGGGGTCCACGAGCATGGCGAGCCGACTCGGCTTCTCCTTGAATGGCGTCGGGTCGGTCGTGTCCTTGTCGGGATCGATATGGGCCATCTCCTCGAGCTTGGTCTTCTCCTTTTTGCCGCCCTCCGCCTCGGTCTCCTTGTCCGGCTGGTCCTTCCTCCACGGGATCCACGATCGGCGCGTGGTCGACCGTGAGAGGTCGTCCTTGCCATTCGAGCCTACGGCAGCGGTCGTCTCGGACCCGATCTCAGAGGACCACGTGCCGATGGACGAGACGCGCCCGTGCCGCAGGTGACCCTCGTGCTCCTTGACGACTTGGAGCGTGTCCATCCCGTCGCCGGCGGTCGGGTGGTTATCCCGTAGTGCCAATGACGACTTTTGCGTGGGAGACGTCGGCGTGGGGAGGTCGTCAAAGTGGACCGAGGACGAGGCGGTGGTGAGCGTCGGCGAGGGCGGTGAGAGGGCGGAGTAAGAGGGCGAAGGCGACGCGCTGGGGTGCAGGTGTTGCGAGGGAGAGAGGTGCGAGGGGTCTACCGATGCGGACCCTCGTCGAGGAGGCGTGGTGGGGTCGCTGGAGGTGTGGCCGCCGCCGATGGGCACCTCGAGACGAGGAGGCGTCGGGCGGGCGGAGAGAGGAGCAGGTGTGTCATCCTGCGTGGTGATGATCACGGGCGGTGCGGGCGAAGGCTGCTCAGCCGCTGGCGGTGCCATGCTGGTCGCTGAAGTGCGGTCGCGTCGACCTCGGCGGGTGCGTCAGACGTACAAGTCGTTAAGAGTATCAAGCGGTGGCAAGAGGGTGAGAGGGAGGGGCACTTGAGGGGTGGTGTGAGCAATAAGACAAAGTGGGATGGCGTGTGCCTTTATATAACCCGGACGCGCGTGGGTTGTCTTCGCCGCCTGATCGACTGGTCTGGTCTGGTCCTGGTCACTGACGATCGACACTGTACCGGAAGGCGGTGCTGTCGCGTCTGAAAGGAGCGAGTCAACCGAGTCGCTGCTGGAGTGTGCGGGGAATGGGATGATGGAAGTGACGATGATGCTGCAGCCGTTGGCTTGGCTGCATATATTATGTTTTGGGCATCTGTTAAATCGCTCAACGAGGGCCAAGGTGCAAGTGCTTGGCATCCACCCTCAAATAAGCCGGAATCAATCGACCATACGATAAAACCTACTGCATCCGGGAATTCTCTTGACAACACGCTGCACCGCTTTGTGGATGCCCCCCGTCAGGGATGAGCTCATTGCCCTCCCCAGATCGGGTCAATCCGACATGAGCATATGGGCCAGACAGCACGCAAATGGATACATGGTGGACTAGACGACCGGATCATACAGGTGACGTGACGCACTCAAGACCGCCCAAGCCGGACCTGGGCTCATGACATGTCTTGCCCTGCCGCCGCTCAGAGAAGCAATCTGCAGCCCGCGAGAAGCACCGCTCACTTCGCACCTCGAAACATGTCCTGTTGGTCTCGGACCACACACCGCTTCCTTGCGTTTCATGTCCACACGCATCCGTTGCGTCACAAAGGGCTCGATGCATCGCTACGCCGAGCGTACAGCGAACGGTCGACCGCCCGCGTGCGCAGGCTGGATCAGGCTGCCCGTAAGCGTAAGCAGGCCACACATGCGCGTGCGAGGTTCGCGAGCGAGGCGAGCGGTGACCCACTGCCCGCTTAGCCCTCCCCAAGCCCTCCAAGACCAGGCGTCGACGGGACTATTCCTATTCGCCAGTCGGGGGATTCCGGCACAACTGTCACATCCCCCTTTGTGCGTCGCACGGCACGGCACGGCGGCGTACGTGCTGAGATGAGCCCGCGCCAACACCTCGATGACCCGTTCTGCCCCAGGTGCCAAGCCACGGAACCAGGCTATGAGGCCATGTGCCCGTGGAGGTCGGGATGGGCCGCAGTCGCGCAATGATCTGATCGCGCCAAGTTAATTCGCTCAGCCCTGTGTGGGCGGGAACAATTTTCGGCTCGGTGGTGTCCTGGATTCGAGGCGGTGCTTGCTTGCGGAAGTGGCGATTGACTGAACATGTGCGAGTGGCGGAGGGCGGAGGTACTGGGGAGTCCTCTCGCTCACAGCCTCGTGGCGCTTGGTCCAGTGACCAGTCGCCCGGTCGTGTGTGTGTGTGTGTGTGTGTGTGTGTGT